>JBBJLS010000128.1:5121848-5132302 GCA_037577275.1 Bryconaethiops microstoma
ACACACACACACACACACACACACACACACACACACACACACACACACACACACACACACACACACACACGCACAATTGTATATGGAGCAGCACACTGTATCTAGGGAGTCTAGCTTTCTGTTTTCAATTTCATATTTATATTTTGATAGTGGGTGTAGATTGAAATATGATTACGGAGCCATATCATATTTTATAATATATCATAAGTTCACTCTGGACAAAAGGGAGACAACAGCACAAACAGTGAATAAACAAACACTTAACTCACTCATTCATTACCAGTAATTAGTTATCATGTTATAAGCAGTCCTCCTCACCCCAGTATTTTCCTTTTACTGATGTTTCTGCTGATAATGTTCACAGAAAGACAACCCAAGAGGTTCTAATCTGACTTAGAATCATATGGCACACTTATTCTCATTACATCTAATGGTGTGTATTTTAGGGCAACTTGTTACTTCTTCCAAGTGGTGTGTGTAAAAGACCAGCTTGTATTCCAGCACGTTTGTCTAAAGCAACCTAAGTCAGCACATTATCTGATTCTCAGTGATTATATTTATTAATTCCACAGAAATTAAAAGCAATGATGCTATACAACACAGTGTATGTGCTTTTCTTCAAGTTTGCAAATAGAACCTCAAGAGCTAAGCTGCAAAATGGTAAATGGTGACTGGTCCCCTTTAAGGCCTGCCATCTGTCACCTTATAGCCAGTGCTGGCTCTGCCGTTTCTGGCTCTTTCATTTATTATAAAAATGTAACATGTTATATTTTCGGAATATATGTACAATATAACACTATACACCGGGGTTGACATAAGTGGTACACAAGCACGCATAGATGTAAGTGGTATGCAAAATGCGCACCAGTTTTCAGTCTTCACAGCGCACCTAATTTGTGACTTCATACTGTGCGCACCCCCCCACCACCACCCACCCCCACCCCCGGAACCACATCAAGACATAGACCTAATTTCATTTTGGTACTCGTTTGAGTACTACAGCAAAAAAATTATGTCAACCCCTGACTATACACATTTTCACTGTCATTTGGACTGGTACCATCATACTTGATATTTACATGCTTGTTGCTATTTGCCTCATGTCTGTGCATGGCCTTGACACTGTTTGAACATTTCATTACTAATTGTCTAGTGGAACCAAAATAACTGATAAAACTCCACTACATTAGCTTTCATTGAAATTAAACATTTTTTTACATCTGCTATAAGGCATTTTTAAGGGGTACAAGATTTTGTTGTAACGTCAATTATGTATTTAATCACTGATTTGTCTTTGCATTTTTATGCATTTACTTTTTTATGCCTTTTGGTTTTGGATATTTGTCTATGATTAGATATTTTGAGATGGGGACATGTGGAAAGTGACCTTTTACTTACACCCACACACCACTCTCTCATTACTCTCTCTCTCGTTCCCTTTACATATATGCTGTGTGCATATGTAAGTGTGTGTGTGTGTGTGTGTGTGTGTGTGTGTGTGTGTGTGTGTGTGTGTGTGTGTGTGTATCTAGCTCTGAGGAGGTAGGACATGATAAGACACGGAGAACCATTAGCTGCTTGACTCAGTCAGAATCCGTGGAAGGCGCTGCTTCCAATCCATCAGTGCAGCAGTCAGAGGGAGGTGGAGTGAACCGGGCTCAGCGGGAATAGAGTCGTCTGTGCTAATGCATCTGCCATCGCCACTCGCACACGGCAACCCCCGACAAGCCTGTACCCACTGCTCCTGTCGCCTCCTTTCCTCCCTCCATCCATCTCTCTGTCTCTCTTTCTCAGCACCTTCCCATTCCCTCTCTCGACGGGAGAGAACAGACAAAGGCTTGGGATTAGAGCTGCTTTCTCCTCAGCCCACCTTTGCCAGACCTCACATGTGTGGATCTGTTTAAACCATTTCGAATGCTAGCGAAACTCCACCAACATTTTGGATTGTCTGTATTACTTTTCTCTCAGGCCAGAGAACCATTTCAGCCTTACCTCAAAATGTACTGGGCATACAAGACATGTTTGGTTTCTACAAGGCTAATGCATCTAAAAAGTAATGAAAGTCTATAACCCGCCAATTAGCAACGTGTAAACTGCATATATAATGTATAAATTATACCCTTGCCTCAAATCAAATTAAATCAAGATCTACATTAATGTCAAACTGACTTGCTTATGTAGTTTTGCTTTTTACTCTGCCATGTATTTAAAACAGTGAAAAAGGCTTATTCACAGAAAACACTTAAACAATTAAACACCTGTAATAACATTAAACCACTTTAAACAACAACCCGAACAAAAAACAGTCTAACATTGGAAGCGGCACTCCAATGAGAGGCACTCACTGTTTCTGCAGTGGGTACAGTCTTGTGTAGGGCTTCACGCACCAAGACGGCAGTGTGGCCATGGCATACTGCAATCCAGTTTGATAAAAATCATCTCTGTATACTGTCAATAGTGCAAGAAAAGGGACTACACCCAAAACATAGTTTTTAACCGTTCCTTAGTAAAGGCAGTGGTTATATTTAGAACAGAAACAACTCAGAACATCATTAAATGAAGGTTGTGGCGGCCTAGTGGGTAGGATACTTGCCTCTGGACCAAGATGTCATGCTTTTGAATCCTACCTCCAGCACACCACCACTGTGTCCCTGAGCAAGACCCTTAATCCCAAGTTGCTCCAGGGAGACTGACCCCTGTAGTTAGGGAATGGAAGTCCAACCGTGTCCATCCATAACTCAAAAATGAAATAAGAGTAGTACTTGCCACATTTCAAAACAAACACAAGTTTTTGGCTGTATGTAAAAAGTAACATTAATTATTAGTTAATGTGTTACTTCCCAAAATTAATTAGACCTTTTCATCTGCTGCAGGTAAAAACACTAATGCAGTCCCTTCAATAAAAGCTTCTGCTAAATGCTGTAAATAGTTCCTTGCCTGGTTAAATGATTCTTCTTTATAGTGGAAAACCTCTTGTTATGGTGCTTTAGTGAATCTTGGGTCTTCTTACTGCCATGAGTCAATTAAACCTTATTGGTTAGTGGATAGAACCCTTTTTGTGTACAGAGCAGAGAGTTTGTTTTTGTTCAAATGTCCTTTGTGTCCTCCATATAGTTGTGCTTTGTAAAAATGACCCTGGAATGGTCTTCACCTGTTAGATCATTGCATATAGTCGTAAACAAAATTATTCATACCCCTGGAAAATTTTGACTTAGTAATTTTGGCTTAGTTGATGTAGACGATGTACAAGAGGCGTCATTGTGGAGAAAAATATTTCTCAGCTTTTATTCACATATTTTCCCACAGACTGTGACAGTTTGCAAAAGGTATGATTAATGTTGGACATGACACTTTTTGTTCAAGTGTAGATAAAAGCTGAGAATTTTTTTTTTCCACAATGATGCCTCTTGTACATCGTCTTATTCTCTTCTGGGAGACGCCTGTGTCATTTCCAATCAAGAAGAAACTTGCTTGTTGAATAAAAGTAACTAAGTCAAAATTTGCCAGGGGTATGAATAATTTCGTTTACGACTGTATGTGCGAGTCAAGGTGTTTCAAAGAGCTTTTCATCTGTAGCTGCATTAGTTAGAGGAGTGGGAGCAGTGTTTTCCAATTTGTTTTACTCACTCCACTGGTTGCACTGCAGCCCTGTAAGCTGTTTCATCATTATTATGAATAAAACAGCGCAGCAAGGTCATATAGTGTATGTCATAGTTTTTTTTTTTTGTTCATATATTTTTTCCACTGATATTTGGTCCACAATTTCATATACTTAGTACCCACATGAAACTTGACGTGCTTGTAGCCAAAATGGCTGGTAAATAAAAGATTTGTGTCCCAAGGCAAGTGTGTCCCTTCGTGCTAGCGCCCCCTGAAGTGGGTTAGGCATTAAGTACTTTTGAGCAATAGCTTGGTATCTGTTTACCCAAAATTCCTATGACATTTTTACAGAAAGCCCAATTGTACTGGGATGAATGACTTTAAAACAATTCAATTACAGAGTAGCCTCACCTAGAAAATAGTGCAAAAGTCTAGTGCTTCGGTAGCCAATATCTTGTGAGGTAAAGACTCAAAGTTTGACACTCTGCATCACAAGTACTTTCTTTGGAAGCACACCAGATTTCATGAAATTTCCTCGATGAATGATCAATCTTAATGAAATGTTGTAGGCTCATTCATATAGATGCTGTTTACCCACTGTCAAACAAATCGGCCATTCGATGTCACTACACCAAGTTGCAACATGTTTTCCTCTGTTCATCTGATATTTAATCAAAATTTAATCTATCTTTAAAATTTAATCTATCTTTAAAATTCATTTTGTCTTTACATCCTTACATAACATCTACAAAGTCCAAATGGTCCTCTTTCATGTCCTCCACATTATTAGAGTTAAGCCTTCGGTTAAGTTCAGTTAAAACATAGTCAAGAAACAAGTAAAAACACACTTCTGCTATTATGCTAGTTATCTTATTCTAATAGTTACTGCTATGATAACGCCATTGCAAATGGACATTGTTTGGTTGTTCTAGATTACTCTGAACATGAATTTCTGAAACTTAAAGAAGACAGTCCATGTTTTTTTCAGTAGTGGAAGCTTGTAAGGACTTATTAACGCATATATAATCTAGCGTGTCACATTTCTAGAGTGTTTCCATCAGTAAAGAGTCCCGGCATAGAGCTGCCACTGTTTGCCATCTGACACAAACCGAGTAGTAGGACTGCAATGACTTGAGTGATGTTTCTCTCACAAACTTGGTTCCACTAATTGAAAATCAAAAAGCAGTTGACTGATACCTCTTTCATTTTCTAATTATGTTGGTGGTTAAGTTGACACTTGAGGACTGAATATCTTAACCTGAATGAAAAACGCCTGATTATCTTAACCAAGGGGAGTGCCCACTGCCTACCAAGGCTCAAAAAGGGAAGAAAATCCTGAATATTTTGTTTTGTTGGCAATTTTAAGAATTTAACCCAACCGTGTGCATCCATAACTCAAAAATGAAATAAGAGTAGTACTTGCCACATTTCAAAACAAACACAATTTTTTGGCTGTATGTAAAAAATAACATTAATTATTAGTTAATAATTAATTAACTTCCCAAAATTCATTAGACCGTTTCATCTGCTGCAGGTAAAAACACTAATGCAGTGATCCAGTGTTGAGAATGATAGTAAAAGACAAAAACATTAGCAGTCCATGTCATGCTGTTATCTATTAAAATGGACAAAATGTGCTGAGAAGTCAAGCTTTAATATGACTGCAGCTACTGATTTAGCTGTGCTTTGTACTTTTGTCCTGCTTGCATAGTGCTTAATAAATGAGGTAGAACCTTCGGTTGCTTCTTCACTAGTCTTGAAGCCCTTTCACAAAACTAAACAAGCAAACCTGAGATTCCAGACACGTCTTATCTGATGGACGACATTTGGGCTGAAAGTAAGCTGTAGAAATCTGCTGTATTGTGAATAGACATTTATAGTCAAGGAAATGCTCAAGAGACCCAAAAAATGAAAAGGAAACTCTGGTGCCCAAATAGCTATTTTAGCAAATGTGATACTCTCACTGGAACAACCGATTCACACCATTGCTTCCACCATCAGAAGCCAATGAGTGAACCTGTTCTCAGTACCACAATGAAGCCCTTTGCCTGCGTCAGAGACACCAAGGTTCGTTTTGAGACAAACAATTGCAGAGCCGTGTGACGCTTTCCGTGAATTTGTAAGGCTCTCAGTGAATAATTATGTCTCTTTGCTTAATGTAATTGCAGTGATTATGTCCTGATGAATCCTCAATGCTGCAATTCACATTAGCACAAGCTGCAATTATTTAGACCCAGCAAACCTAATTATCCACACCACTGCCAAATTCTCCATTTGATGACCAACATTTAGCATCTTACCAAGCAGTTACTCGGCTTATAATCAGCACAGATGGAATAAAACCTGTTTTGTCTGCTCTTTTCTCTTCTCTCCCCTGGTGCCTTGTTAATGGTCCCCTTACCTCTACCCTGCCACCTCTTAACTACTGCGCCTTCGGGTGAACCGCTTAATCACCATTAATAAAAAGCATTGTCATTTCAATCGAATTCCATGATTGTTTACTTTACAGCCTTGTTAGTTAACATTCCTAAGTGTTTAAGTCGCTGCCTAATAAATAAATTCCACTTATAATTTGCTCCTCCGGTGGGCCTAAAGGAACTGCAGCATTTTATTTAAGTGGACCACAAACACACACATATGCATGCACAGTACTTTGATGTTGACGCATAGATGTAATTTCGATTTTATAAAACAACACTGTGCCGTATCAGTATGAATAAATATCAGACAACACATTTAAAAAACAAACAAACACGTTTTTATTCTTCGCCCCGTAGCAAATAAATAGAAATTCTGGACTAAAATGTGCATTTTGCTTTTTTTCCGGTGTTGACTTATTTTCACTTGGTGAATCAATAAAACATGTAATCTTTTGCATATGACTGCAGTTAAGCATCAGTCTGAAAGCCCTTGGAATAAAAGATAAAAGATGCTTTTTGGCGTGACTCACCAGTTGCACAAATAGCCTTCTATTCTTGAAGAGTAGTGATTTAGTTTACTGGTTTAAAATGCATGGAAGTGTGGCCTTGTGTCTTATAGAAACCTACCCAATTCGTTTTTGCATAGATTCCACTCTTCTCCCCTCCAGTTTAGTGTGTATTAGCCCATGTGTGTTCAACTTCTTTAACTTCTCATTTCTGCAGGTGTACTCCAGAACAGACAGTAAACAGGAAGCAAGGAGGTTTACATACTTAACAACTCATATAATTAAACTGTGTTTGAACTTTCTTGATAATGTAGGCAATGTGATAGGCAGGTTATGAAGAACAGGCTTGCCTCTTCACTCCTTTTCCACAGCATATATATCAAGAACATTCAGATACAGACTCAGAGTTTGTGCCCAGTAGAGAATGTGTTAACTTAAAAACTAATCAAGGTGTGTAATTTACCTGCATATGAATTGGAGTTTGCAAAATTGCATACAGTCAAATGTCCGGACAGATTCATGAAGCTCTTTTTTTTATTTTTATAAATCTTGTCCATCTTTCTATTTTATCTTATACATTGTCAGATATTTTGAGTTGTTTTCTGCTGACTGCAGTCACACTACATCACTTTTGGAAACATATTCTCCCTTCACCCAGCCAAACTTCCGTTTGGACTTACGTAATGTATAGAGCCACACTGAACTGATGAGGGTTTGCATCATTTTCTGCCTGAGCAGCTTTATGTGAAATGTAAATGTACTTTTTGCTGACTGAATCTTCATACCAGGCAGAGAACCTGGTTTGCTCTCTCTTTGTCCAGCAGGCAGTGCTAGTGCTCTTCCTTTCTGCCTCTGCTCTCCCCACTGGTTAAATTGCGAAGGGACCAGCATGCTTTGCCACGAGGCACAATCAGGCTGGAACAAAGCCAGCGAATGTTTTGTGGTCTGCAGAATCAATCGCTCACTCTGTGCACGCTGTAAAAGGATATCAGATTACCAGATGACATGTTTGTGTACCCTTGGGCTGTCCCTTCACAATACACACTCACACACACATAAACACACATACACAGACACACGCTCAGACAGACATTTTTCTTGTCTCCATACACATAACACACACAAATCCACTTATGTTTGACCCCAGTGAAAGTAATAAAGTAACGCATGCTGAAACTGACATGCCGTATTAACCTGCCTCTGTTCTGTTTTGTGATGTAATATACTGTAGTCTAAAGGCACCAGTTTCTCATCACTTCTTCACCCTGGGATAGTCTGAGATTGACACAGTCTACTGTATCAGTGAATATGTGCATCACTCTTTGGGCTCATCGCCTACGTCTTTACAAGCACGTATTATATTGATAACCTTATACTATAAATGCACATCAGTACATGCATAACTGCACAAAAGTCTTAGGCTGCCAAGAAAGTTGTCGAAAGATATTTAGCTGGGAACATAAATGGAGTAAAACATAAAACAATTTTTTAAATGTGATTCATTTCTTAGTTAGAAGAGCAGTTAGACTGACTGCTGACTTCTTGGTTCACTCATTGTATATATAAATATATAAATAAAATGTGATTCATCGGGCCAGACCATTTTCTTACATTACTCCGTTGTCCAATGCTGTAGTGCGCAATGTATGGATGGGTTCAGCATGGGCGAGCGGCGATGTATGGTGTGCTCTGACATCATGGCCATGACTTTTTAAGGTATTTGTGCTAAAGTAGGGTATCTGTGGGACCAGACCAGATGGGCTAGCCATCACAATATGGCCCAGGTCAAAGTCTCTCAGATCTTTACACCCATTATCCTGCTTGCAACACATCAACTTTGCACATAGAAAATGACATCTGTACATATAGAAAGATCTAGCAAATGTAAAGGTACTGCTGGTTTTGATTAATAGGAATGTGGCAGGTATCTGTCTCAAACTACTGTTAGAAATTGTTCCTCCTTTCGTATATGATCTCACAAGAGTGGTCCTTTCTTTCTTCTCACCACTTCACTCCTTCTACATCTGACATTAATATCTTTTCTCAGCTTTTCATTCACATGGATCTATGAATGTCTTGTGAGAGGCTTCCATTTTTTATTTATTCTACATCATTTGATTACTGTCCATTGTGAAATGATCATGATGAACCGACCAGCTGCTCCAGAATTATTTAGGGATACTGCTTGGATAATTTAGATTATGTTAAGTTGGCAAAACCCATATTAACAGCTTAAAATAAACAGAAATAGGTCAACAAGACACATATCAAGACAATGGCTTGGAATCACAACTTCAGGACTTTGCGAAACGTTCCTAACAAAAGGTTTACGTTCTAAATTTAATCAGAGTGAGGATAGGAAACAGGTGCAGATGGTGATGTGAAGGAGGTCAAACTCTACTTCAGCAACTCTTTTTAGCAACATTCTGCTTAGAGTAAGCATATGAATGCTAAAACATCCTTAATATTGTACTGCAGACTACATGTATATTGGTTATTACCAGTTAGAAATAAATTGCGGTTTGGTGTTAATATCCTGTCTATGTCCAGCATCCCATTTTCATTTCAAGTTTAACAGTACAGTGGCAGCCTCTCTCTCCCGCCTTCTCTTCCATCTCTCTCTTCATCTCGCCCAGTTCGTTCAGAGTGTGTTCCAAACCCTGGCATGCTGGTGTGCCAGCAAGGATGAGGGATATTGGTGCTAGAGAGTGAGAGTTCTTCTCCAGCTCCTAAACGCTTACAGATGGAGGGTAATGGGCTCCTCTGTTTAACACTGACGTTCTCATTAATCAGCTTCTTTGGCCAGGCGGCTAAAACTCATATCTGTGCCCAACTTTGGCTAAAACGTGCCTTTTTCACAGGGCCAGCATCTCTTAGCTTTTCTCCTGTTTTAGCTGAAGTTTTTAGCTGAAGTTATCTGGCTAACTGAGACTTTCTAATATGTGAAATTTCTCAGGCTTATGGACTGTTGCTCAGTGTTAGAAGGATGATTTCAGAATCGAGTAACAGCCTACCTGATCACTAGCACATCAAAGGTTTTGAGCTAGGAGTGTCCGGACATGCCTTTTGACGTGACTTCATTTCTGAAGTCCACAGAGAGGGATTCTATAGCATACGCATGCTTTCTCTGAGTGGTGGTGCCATGTACAGTAAAGCTGAAGCATAAGAAACACCTTTCCTATGTAGCAGTCAGAAAAAACTCTTTAACATGTGACAGTAGTCCTTTTGGTAGGTTCTTTAAAACAATGTTTTCCAGCCGCGGTCCTGGAAGCCCATTTAATATTCTCCTTGCTCCCAACACAACTGATTAACTGACTAAGCAGGTCATTAACAACCCCTTACTGAGTTGTTGTGGGTGCGTTAAAGCGGGCAAAGTGCTAAAAAGTGCAGGGCAGTAGGCCTCAGGGACCAGGGTTTTCCATCATAGAGAAGAACCATTTAACCAGACAAAGAGCCGTTTAAGCATTTCAATGGATCTGTAAGCATTTACGGTTATTTGCCTTTACTACAGAACCCTCAAGGAACCTTTTTTTAAGGGGAACACTAAGGTTGAGATGATAGTCCAGTGATTTTTGAAAAATGAATCCAAACACAGGTCGTACTTTGTGAAAGTTCCAGGTTATTTTGAAGGTGAATTCAGCCCAGTCCAGAGGAGACACCATTTATTATGCAGATCTCCACACTGATCTTGTCCTTTATAAGAGCTGTTTTTAAATCATTGCACAAACCAGGTCAACTAAGAAAAAACTAGGAATCATACAAAAGTTGAGATGGTCTTCGGTTTCTCCGGTGTAGCACTTTCTCACTCATGCAAATGTAAGTCATTTTAACCAGGAACAAATCTCGCCCTCACATCTTACACACACACACACACACACACACACACACACACACACACACACACACACACACACACACACACACACAC
>JBBJLS010000128.1:5134185-5146565 GCA_037577275.1 Bryconaethiops microstoma
ACACACACACACACACACACACACACACACACACACACACACACACACACACACACACACACACAAACACACACTTTTAAACTGTTTTTTTGCGATAAGCAGAGGTGATGTGTTAGCCAGTGTGTTGGCTGCCTCATTACTGGCCCTCTCAGATCTACGGGCCTCGTCTCCCTCTCTGTCCTTCTATCTGCTGTGTGTATCTCCATGCCATTAGCATAGATCTGTATAATAATCCCGACCTGCAGGGCTTCTGCACACAAACGATGGGGAAATTGCCAATCAGACACACGGCGGATGGTGTTTGCTTGGCTTATTTGGCCAGGCTTGTCTGTGTGTAAACAGTAAACAACGTGGCCGCTCACTTCGCCTCCTGATTAATCTCGCTGTGGTGGGAGTGCGAGGGGGGCGACAGGTTTTCATCATTACACACAACAGGTACAGATGTTTCTGGAGACATCAAAGTGCACCAGCTGGAGATTCTGATCGAGGAATTCTGCGTCTTGTCTGGAGATCCTGTCACAGGAATTAGGTGCCATATCATCAAATGGCCAAATCTCTATAAAAATGAACTGTAGCAAGACTATAGAAAGTTTAGACTTCTTTAGTGCTGTGTATTGCTTTTGTGATATATGTGATATTCATTTACACTAAATACAAATAATATCCATACCCAGATGTCATTCCTGTCACAGTGTCTCAGAGAATTCTTGTGTCGTATCCTGTCATAATTATCCTTGTTTACTATATGATTCCCAGTAGAATGCTGTTGTGTTTACTGTACTGTTACTGTAGTTGTCATGACAGATGAGTAAAAAGTATAATTCTCATACTAATTATGAGAATTATAACATCAGTACTAGTTTTACCAGAAAGGTCACTGAATACCAGAGATGGGTACACTTTTGGTTCTCTGTACTCTTTTCCATTTGATTTTCTTTCTATTTTTCAGAGTGTTTTAGAACGGTAATACATTTACATCGACTCAAATAGATGCCTGAGAGAAATACTCTCAGTTCTTCTAAGTTTAGCCATTTACAATGAATAACTAATTACCCTTTTTTGTCTGTTTAGTTGGTTCAGCACCTGGACCGCCTTGCTGTTGCTCACACATCTCACCCTCAAGCTTCAGCATTCATTTATATTTTTTATGCTTCTAATTGAGTCATTGTTTCACTGAAGTAGCAACACTATTACTTGAGAACACTTTAAAACTAATCTGTCCACCTCCACTAGTAACTATATATAGAGTGCTGCAGCTGGGGAAAACATCACGAATAGAGCTCTCACTTCTCTACATTTGTATTTTGTCAGTTTTGTGTGAGAGTATCAAGGTTTCTGAAGACTAACTTTTGTTTTCTTTCTGAAACCACAGTTTTTGGTTTTCAGACAGGGATTTTTAGATTGCGCATGCCTTTTTTCTTCTGTTAGAGGTCCAGTGAAGGTGTATAACACTGCATTGTGCATATACTGCAAAGCACAAGCAACAGAATCATCTCTTCACTTCCATTTCACTAGAACTGAGGTGATGGTGTCCCTCAACCCACGGCAGTTAAGTTTGGAAAGACAGGCTGAAGGACACATTCTCCAATATGCATTTCTGTAGAAGGAAAGAAAAAGTTCTGGAATCGAAAAAAAAGTAAAAAACTACAATCAAAAAAGTGAGCTATTCTCCTAGTACAGTATAGTTTTCATTCCAGCTGTATGTAAATGTTTGAACACCTCTGTTGAAATGACGTTTGCTGATTTTCTTAGTAAAAACATGAACATATTCGCTACGAGGAATAAGCTTCAGTATAGCAATCGATTAGCAAATTTAAATGTGAAATTTCTGTTTATTTGCATACTGGAGTGAAAACATAAAATGTTATGATTCCCTTTATATTGAATTCAGTGAAAAAACAGTAATTGTTTATTAAATGCACAGAAGTGTGTTCTCTGTAGGGAAAATGAGCTTCTCACTTTTCAGCAATACATTATAATTTGTTCAGGAGTGCCAAAACTTCTGTTTACCCATGTCTTAAAAGTGTTGGAGCTTATTTGGGAGGTGAATGTGGCCTAGTTCATTTTGCCCATGTGTTTAGCTATCTCACATTGCACTGCATGTATAAGACTGTACGATACACACTCCGTCCTTGCCAAAGTGACAATTACATTCATGCAGCCTTTGACCTTGAAAGCAGGGAGTTTAAGTTCATTGTCTCTTTACAGAAAATCTGCTCCATAATTCTCACTGTGTGGTGTAACACCTATAGTCAGGGCTTTACTGGGACAATTTTGAGGGGATTCCGCCCCGGCGCCCGTCTCGCTGTAGTTCCGGGGCTGCGGGGGGATGCTGACGGGATTCCGCGCCGGCCCAAAATTACCATCGGCCCACCGCATTTGCCCGGTATGCCCGATGGCCAGTCCAGCACTGCCTATAGTGATATTAACTGTGGTTAATGGAAGGAATGACAGTCAGCGAGTGCCATATGTAGTGCTGTTCGGTATTCAGATGGTGCATATCATGCTGCTTGCCTATGTGTGGACACAGACACACACACACACACACACACACACACACACATGAACGCTCACACACACTTTCTCACACAAACAGATACAGATGGGTGCTCTCAAATCTCTCGCTGCGCAGCAGCTACCCAGGACTGAGTGCTGTCAGACTCAGAGAAGCATGTCATCATGGGAGTCCCCTGATAGGTCTGCTTCTCTTCTAACACACACAGATCTGCGATGAGTAACTTGTGAAATCACTTTCTCTACCTCTCTCACACACACACCTGCACACCACTCTGTAGTCTCTGAACTGAGGAAGTGTCCAAACATCAGGAACGAGGACATGGACACACATTTATTTTAAAGTGCTTACATTCACTCTGACCCATTTCAAAGGAGGAAGCAACAAACACCACAGTGTAAGTAAGTAAGTAAAGTTTATTTATATAGCACCTTTCTCAGACAAGAGTCACAAAGCACTGTACACCAGCTGGTGGTCTAGTGGTTAGTTCAATCGTTCTGTCATCAGGAAGTTGTGTGTTTGAATCCCAAGAATGTTAGTGGCACCACTGAGGTTCCCTTGAACAAGACACCGTCCTCACACACTGCTCCCCGGGCGCTGTGTTCCTGGCTGCCGGCTGCTTCGCTTGGTGAATGGGTTAAATACAGAAGAAGAATTTCGCGCTGTGGGCTGTGGTGTGTTCACGTATGACAGAATGGCCACTTTATACAAGTGTGTGTTAAAGCAGGGAAAAAGCACTAAAATTTGCAGGGTCTCCAGGACCAGGCTCACGAAACAACACTGGGGCGATGCAATTACCAGGCCCTCTATTAGGAGTGTACAGGAGCTGATAACATTTAACACCATGTTCTTAGGTTTATTTTCCTGCGCTAGGGATGGTGCCCCCCCCCTTATCTAGTTGGACAGCCCCTCTCTAAGTAGCTGCCTCTGCTCACTGTTTCAGACTTTACATTACTCTTTAGTACCGCTGTTAAAGAAAATCAATATGCTTTAAGGAAAAAGTCAATAGGAAGGTGAATATTGTCTTTAGAGTTTTTTTCCCATCCCTCGGAAAGCCGACGTCCACAGCACTGCACCACCAACTCGTGGTTTGCGGCAACGAATGGAGCTCGCTGATTGGCTCAGGTCGCACGTCGATCTTTCTCAGGAGGCTGCGGAGCTCCCGCCCACTCCTTCACCGGTGCTACCTTTATTTTTTATTTCCCACCCGTATTCAGGCAAACTCCCACCCCCAGATGTGCTGGGATTGGCTGAAATGTAGAGGTGGGAGGAGCCCAAACCCATGCTCGAGTAAAGATACCGCTTCAGTAAAAATGACTTAAGCAAAGGAGAATATGGGAATTAAAAAGTATCAGAAAGACAGGTTCTCTGTAGCACTGCAGTGGAATGTCTTTAGTACATGCAGGACAGGACATGAAGATTGTTAGGTTGTTCTTTTTTAGGATCATTTTGGTGATATAAGAAGAAAATCATTAGTAACTGAATGTAGGAGATTAAAATGGAACTGATTCAATTAGACTTTCATCTCTGATGAAGGTTTACATTTTAAGCATTTTTCTACGAAAACAAATGACTGAGATCGTTTGTTTATGTTTTGTTTTTGGATGCACGTGGATTACCTTTACCGTTACCTTAACCGTGTGAAACCCTTTCAAGTTGCTTCATAATCTTTACAAAAAGTGGATTGCTGAAACCAACCAACCAACAAATATTAAGTAAAAGTAAATACTTCGGTAAATAATTAAAATAGCAATAATAACTGAAAATAGGCAGATAAACCCTAGTAGTAACCGATTATTTTTTAAATAAAAAAACCAAAAATAACCAGTTACTGTCCTGGATTACCAACCAATCGCAGTAAAATAATAAAGAAATAAAATGAACCAAATGAATTAAAATTGGCAGACAAACCCTGAGAGTACCCGGTTTGTTTGTTTTTTTAATAAAAAAATAAGCAGTTACTACCCTGGATTACCTACCAATCGTATAATAATAATAATAATAATAATAATAATAATAATAATAATAATAATAATAATAGTAGTAAAGCAATAAATGCAAATTGGCAGGTAAACCTAGTTAGTAAATGGTTTACTTTCTAATTACAAAACAGTTACTATCCTGCATTACCAACCAATCGCATTACAAAATGCTACTAAATCAAAACTGGCAGGTAAACCCAGGTGGTAACCGAGTATTTTTTAATTAAAAAAATAACCAGTGATTACCTAGGACTACCAGCCAATCGCAACGTAGTGGGCGTGGGTTGTCTGAGAACGGGCGGGAAAAAAACAAACCGCCCCACGCCGACCGCGGGCAGGCAGGTCCACTCGGGCTCGAGCGCAGCTCCACGATGCGCCTCGGACCATAACCACTCCAACTCACCTGCTACAGAGGAGCGAGGGGACCAGTCGCGGACCTCTGGCGCGCTTTTTCTTTTTCCAGGAGGAGAGAGAGAGAGAGAGAGCCAGAGAGCCAGAGGAAAGCAGAGAAGAAGGGATTGTGGAATAGACAGAGCTGTCCTCTCCGTGTTAAGAGGATTTTGCGCTGCTCCGCTCCTGACGACACTCCTCGCCTGCAGACGGCCGGCCGTCACGATGTCCTCGAGTGGGAAGGAGAACAGTGCCGCGCTGCACGCCAATTACGTGGGACCGTACCGCCTGGAGAAGACCCTCGGGAAAGGGCAGACAGGTTTGTCCCACCTCTCTTCATCTCGTACAGCCTTGCTGTTTCCCTAGACCAAAGCTGTGCCTGGCAGGTGTCCCTCCTTTTTACTGTCCTGCAGAGGGTCTGGAGATGCTCCCCTGTGTCTCCTTTAGCTTTTTAAACTTCCAGATATATACAGGAACTTTCCCTCATTTCCACTCCCCAGTCTTTCTGTCCCCCTTGGAATAAATGTCACTTCATGCTTTGTGCAGAATATAATAAACCACCTTAGTTGCATAGAAATGCCCCTCTCTCCATCCCCTTATTGCCATGCAAGGGCATAGGCTGCATGCTGCTGTGCCCAAATAAGTGATTACAGCAAGACTACATGAGATGATCTGAAATGGCAACCACATTAGATGTACTTTCATATGTGCTTAAGATTAGACCATACTGGTGAATGTTCAACTTTAAGGTGTTAATGGATAGAGACCAAGCGGCAAGCTGTGAGGGCAGAAGGTGATGCAGCCCTGTGAGTTTTTGTCCAGGGGCCCCTGCTTCGGAAGAAGACGTGGTGCTCCTTGCAGACACTTGCTCCATCTGTCTTCTCAAGTGCTTACAGTAGGCGTTAGTGTGGCCAGGCCAGCCGGCCGAGCTGCTGTGGGTATATGAGAGAGAGAGAGAGAGAGAGAGAGAGACACACACACACAGAGAGACAGACAGAGAGAGAGAGAACACTCTGCTGTCTGCAAAGCCTTTGCTGGAGATGCTGGGCAGTGTTTGACGCAAGTATTACTGATTACTCGCGTTGCAATAAAGCTCTAGACTCTCTAGGCTGCATTATTACATGCAGAATTTAGAATTCTGTATGGCAGATTTCTTCTCTCCAGTGTTAAATGACAGGATTTTTCCCAGTAAGGTGAGGCTCTTTAATTTCAGCTCCAACAGCTTCAGCCTGCCTGATTCTGCTCATCCTGTCACCCCTCACACTTAATCGGCGGGTCAGAGCAGAGAAAACACTGAACTCTGCGGAGCTTCAGGTTCCTCGGATTTGACTTAGAAGAAGCTTGTCTTCTTGGAGCTTCTGCAGCGACTGTTTGTTGTATTTACGACTTGTTCTGTACTCATCCATACATTAAGCACGAGGCTGTTATTTCTATACGACAAGTGTCACACACTGTGATTGGTACACTGTGGATCACAGGAAAACCCCTACGGCCATCAGAAACGGCAGCAGAAAACAGTGTGTTTTGCTTGAGGTTGCTAAAAGTTTGAGATTAGTGAGTGTGAGGGTTGAGCTGTGGGTTCTGGTTTTCTTGACTGGTCCTGAGTCTCTGGGTTCTGGTTCCTGGGTCTCTGGGTTCTGGTTCCTGAGTCTCTGAGTTCTGGGTTTCTTGATGGTCTCTGGGTTTCTGGGTTCTGTTTTCTGGGTCTCTGGGTTCTAGTTTTCTTGACTGGTCCTGGGTCTCTGGGTTCTGGGTCCTGGGTCTCTGAGTTCTGGTTTTCTAGACGGTCTCTGGGTTCTGGTTCCTGGGTCTCTGGGTTCTGGTTTTCTTGACTGGCTCTGGGTCTCTGCTGTTGTTATTTTTAGAGTGGAGCGGAAGGCCTGGGCTGATCTGCCAGTACTGTGCAATGCCACCATCATTATGTGATTAGAATCCCCCCCACCAAACACACACACACACACACACACACACACTCACACTCACACACATACTCACACACACTGGCCATGTCTGTAATCTTCCATGCTAAAGTCCCGACTGCACGCTTTCTCTCACGTGGATCAGGAGCCGGCAGGACCATGTGTGCTGGTTGGTACTGCCAGTAATAGGAGTCACTCCACAGTAACATTATACTGTGTCCAGACCTCCATATGGACCCCCAGATGTTTGGAATTGAGATGAGGGACGAACATGCTGGACAAAGCTAGAAACACAGAAAGTGAAAAATTAAAGTGCTTTTTTTAAAGTTAAAAACAGAGGTTCCACTGAAGGTTTAAAAAAGTGCGAGACATATTGAATTGAGATATTTCTGACCGAAGTTGTGGCTGTGATTCAAGTAGTGATTATATTATTTTGAATTATGTCGCCAATATAAAAATCTTCAGTCTTTCAGCTCTAGTACCACATGCATTTGAATCTTTCTCTCCTTGTTAGATAATCATTTCAACTAGAAAATGGGAAAATGTTGGTCAGCTTTAACGAGTCTGTTTTGACCGTGCCTGTTGTGAAAGCCGGGGTTCAACTACAGCCATAATAACAGTTAAATCATAGCTTACCACACATTTGCATGATCCACTTACTGCCAGTTGTGGAGCCAAATGGTCCCAGTATATTGCTGTCATCTCCATTCAAACGAGGCTATGTTTTGTATTTTGGTGTGAAGGTGTTCATTCCTGTTTATCTACTGGAAGATCTGCTTTCCCTTAACAAGCCTAGCGTTCTTCAATGGAAGTAAATTGGCAGTGGTTGTCTTGGTCATTGAAAAAAGTCTTCTTTCTACACCGCTTTTCACTCTTTTCCTGTCCATACTCCATGGTACTTGGAGAAAGGGATTATAGAGTCCTGCATGGCTGGTTCCTACTTGTTGGAGAAGCACTACCATCATTTCAAGGCGGCTGTGCTTCAGTGTAGAAGCTAGGCCTCTCAAAATTATTACATAATTGATTGCCTGACTGCAGCTGGTTGAGATGATCACAAATATATAAACTAATGGTCCTTATTTTCCACAGTTGTTGTGGCTTCACAATCATATTGTAACAAGTGAAATGGATGCATTTTTACCAGTTGCCTTCAGATGAATGAATGGGGGAAAAAAACGAAAGCAAAATACACATTTCAAGGTTCTTACAAAAGCAACAAAACTTCAAACTCTGCAGAGCACATTTTAGAGGGATTATTTGCTTGGTTGTGTGTTAGCTAGTCTTATTTTTAATTTTTTATTTTTTACAGTGTCAAGTGAAAAATGTAAGAGTTATAGTCAACTGTGTGTAAGCAGAACAGAGCAGTGGGACTGACTTAAAACTTAAAGAACATAATTAAAATTACATTACAATTAAAATTTGTGCTCTTTCAAATGACCGTTTCAGTGTAAAAACGATTAAGCCCTAGAGGGTGGGTTTTGTCTCTTCAACCTAGTGTAAGTGCAAAGTAAACACAATGATGAGGCAAAGTAGCTAATCAGCCAATTTAGCTGTTTTAGGCTTGTGCTTTAATAGTTGATCACAATTTAAAAAACGCAGTTAAACTGTTAATCACAATTATTTAGACGACAGGTAATCATCAGTTTGAATTCCGGTCACGACGGGCCCTGCGGAGGGTGTAGGAGGCCTCCTCAAGAGCAATTAACCCCAGAGGACTCTGATTTGCATCACAACCTTGAATGGTAAATTTGTTCCAGTAGTTGCTGACGAAGCAACAGTCTGTGTTCATGATGATTTGGAAAAATCGTAAGTGGTTTTAAGTGGTGCGTTCACCCACAATCTTGGGTTTAAGGCTGGGAAATTACAAAACTAGATCCAGTGCCTGCGGCTTATCTGATACCACTGACCAGTGTGTGAGATTTTCTACCTCTATATCTCAAGCTCCAGCAATTTAACTACCTGACCTTGAAGCACAGTCCGCAAACAGTGCATAAATATTTTGAAGGCAGACACCAAGGGATGCCAAATAGCAAGACATAGCAAGTTCTTGTCCTGGATTGTGCTGCTTGTCTGGAACTAAAGATCAAATTATCCACCCAAACAAAACGTGTTTATAGGCTCAGTTCTGTGTACTGTGGCTAGATTTAATGATCAGGTTTACGTAAGGTGGCCCTGAGATGTGTTCGGTGTAAGGTTACTATGTTTTCTCCATCTCCTTCACAGGCTTATTTTTAAAAATGTCTGGATTCGTAGTCTGCCATTCATGTGCTGCAGAAGTACAGGCTAACCTTACATGACTGTAATTCAGCTAATGCTTCCCAGCATCTTTTATTTGGGCCTCAAATTATACAATGAAAGTCTTGGTTTTGTGGGATTTTGTTATGTTTATGTTTCTATAGCTTAGTTTGTTTTGTGTGTTCTAAGATATTTGGTGCCGTCAAAAGAAGTTTGTCTTTCAGAATCCGAAAAGGTTTTCATTCGACTGTGAAACCTGAAAAGCTCTGGTGTGGATGTCTGCTCACCGAGGTAATTTGACTGTGAGTAATAGCTGCCGATCAGTGAGTCAAATCAATAAAAAACTCTTACAGCTGTTGTGGCAGTAGAGATCCATACCATTTCATTTTGGATTGGATGATGATAAATGAGCACGGGAGGAAATCGGTGCACTCTGGCAGTTAGAACCGATCATGTGAGCTGATTCGGAATCCGATGCCCAAGCAAGTCCATTTTTGGAGCCAAGGTTCATCCGAGCAGAAGAAACCACAGTCCTTATTTTGCGCTCTGATATTCATTTGCAAGGCGATCAACAAATGCAGATAATTTATATTCCTCACATAGTGGCAGCCTGTGCCGTTCCTAATTATCAGGTGACATGAGCTGATCCTGCCGTCACTGCTGGAGAAAGCTGCGATTAATAGTGACATCTGCACCCCGGGCTAGGCGGGCAGAGTGACCCCGTGCTACTGTATGCTTGCTAACCTGCTGTGTCATGCCGGTTTTACAGGAGGGACAGGCTTCAGCCCGGCCTCAGCTGCTCCACTTAGGCTCTGGGGTGAAACCGAAATGACATGAAATGCTGACTTTGATGCCTTGAATGAATCTTAAGTGGTGTGTGCTGTATTCTGAGTTTGCGCGCGTGTGTGAGTGTGTGAGGGCAGTGGCCAATTTTAGCTGTAACTAGATGGATGACCTCTCTTCTGCTGCATCCTGCAGGCAGAAGCCGAGGGCCTAAATGAAAGACTGCACAGTACGACTTTAATCTGGCTCGATATTTCGAACCAAATTTGAATGTGGCCCCAGAACATGCGTAGGTCTGGCTCAACTCGCCTCATGACTGCGCAACTAGAATACACTACCTATCATAATATTGTGTTCATTCAAATGTAGGCTGCACTACATGTTGTCTTGTCCTGTTTTTTGTTGCTCTTGTGTTTTTTTTTCTTGTTCGCTCTCTCTCTCTTTGCACTCTATGTATTTTTTCCTATCTGCACTTATATAGGCCTGTCTTGTTTCTGTTTTTGTTCCATGATCCTGCAAGAATGTTGTTTTATTTCACTCTGTACTGTGTATATGTCTGAAATGACAATAAATCTATTTGACTTGACTTAAATCCAAACCTGTCTGTGACGTGACAATATTCTGTCCGAGCCTGTTTATGGTCTGACAGTATGTTGTCTGAGCTTAACCGTAGTCGGACAGAATTATGTCTGAACCTGACCGAAGCCCACAAAATGCAAAATAAGGTCCTATTGGGTTCTGAGAACTATTTCAAGCTCTACTGCAGAGTGAGTGCAGCACCTGACTGGAGCACTGAAAGTGGTGCCGGCGCATGCACTGTTGTACCGATGCAGTGCAGGAAATCTGTTGCTGTGTCATGCCTGAGCTCTATGTCTTACTTTAGAGATTAGTGATTAGTGGGGATTGCAGTGGTGGTGGGTGGGGGTTGGGTGCTTTATATGCAGAGATGAAGGATGGGATGATTCCTGCTTTGTTAGTTTGTCCTTTAAAGGTTACTCTATGTCTCGTCAGCTCATGAACAGAGACGTAAAAGGTTACTGACCAATCATTGTCCTGTAGTGACCAGGTACTGTACTGTGGAAGAATATGAATATGTGAATATTCAAAAATATGAAAATGAAATGCATTGACAAAGTTGTTCTGCTAGTAAAAAGATATACACAGTTGCTGTTTCTGATTAATAACTGCATGTTAAGGGCAATGCATTCTGCTATAGAGAGTGGCTGGGTAATGAATTTATTATTGGTTTGGTGGGATTCAGCTGATTTTAAGGTCAGTTTTATATGTTCCCCTATAATAACAGTGAAGCTGGTCACAGATTGGTGTGAAATGGCAGCATATCCCCAGTGTTCGGTTGGGGAGAGTTTGGACAGGTCCTGTTGGATTCTGTTTAGGGTGTAATGCACCGTGTCAGAAGCTCATGTTGTGGGCCTCTTTTTTTCTGACACTGGGAAAACTGGAGGAATTGTTGCAGCATGACAGGGCTGCCATGGTCAATTTTCTCTCAATTTTGAACACTATCACACATTTTGTGTCCTTACCCAGCCATGCAGGCTGCCGTGTATCCACAGCACGTTGCTAGTTGTCCACTCCATCTATGTGTGCGCATTCAAATAGATTCAAGTAGAATGAGTTTGGTTAGTAACACTGACTAAAACTGACTGTGCGTGTTTGCATGTGTGCGTCTATATGTGTAAACGGAGAAAGAGACACACCTGCTGACCTTCCCTATGGTGAGTTCTAAAGATGAGGTGAGTGTGTGTCCCTGATACAGTGCGTGGATGGGCTTTGGAGGTCTAGCAAGTTTTACCTTCACAGACACATTTCTCTCCTAAACATACTAATGTAAAAAAAAATCGATTCTCAGATACTAATCGGTACAAAAACTTTGTATTGAGTTCAATATCAATTAGCACTAGTATCGATACTTAAATGCCAGTTTTGCATCGGCTGGTTCACGGAAATCGCCGGCAGACTACAACAATTTTCAACAGGCATTGCAGGGGGCAGCCCCTCCCCCGGCTACTTGAAGGACCTAATGTTTACATGACAGCCGGTTCGGGACTCATTTAAAGGTGAGTGCCACTTTTTTTTCCTCCGTAGAGAGCCATGGGGAGCTTTGTGGCTTTGGAGGAGCTTTGGGGTTTTGGAGGCCCGAAGCTCTCCCCCTGGCTCACTACGGAGGAAAAAAAAGTGTCACGCACCTTTAAATGAGTCCTGAGCCGGCTGTCACAGAGCATTTTGCCTCGTAGCTCGGCCGGGGAAGAACCTAGCACCGTGAAATTTTACACAGACCCTCAGCTCCTCGAGACTTACTGAACGAGCGCGGTGGCGAAGCTCTCCTCCGCAGAGAACTGGCACGACGGTCCCGTGAGCACACTTTAAAATATTTATTAAAAAGTTCCTGTGTTTGTTTTTTTTATTGAAAATAGTATTGAGTATCGAGCACCATCCTTAGTATCCGTATCGGGGTGGTGGTGGCCTAGTGGTAGGATACTTGCCTCCGGACCAAGAGGTCGTGGGTTCGAATCCTACCTTCAGCACCACCACTGGGTT
>JBBJLS010000128.1:5171226-5193364 GCA_037577275.1 Bryconaethiops microstoma
CGTTTTCTTTCTTTATCTTTCATTCAGTTTATCTTTATTTCTTCAGTTTTCTGGTAGCTCTCTCTCTTTCTCTCTTTCTCTCTCTCTCCTCTCTCTCTCTCTCTCTCTCTCTCTCTCTCTCTCTCTCTCTCTCTCTGGAGGAAAGGCAGGAAACACACTGATGTTAAAAACCAAGCACAGTTGCTGAATGAATGGAAAGGGCCTTCTTTCAGTCATGGATGAATCAAGTCTTAAGTGCTGTCGTAACTGTAGTGCTGCGTTCCTGGAACAGCCAGCTAATGTTGGAGAACTTATTCCAGGGAGGATACGGTGTGTTGATTTGGATCTTCATGGCCCCTGTCTTTCTTTTTTAACGTCTGTGCACCATATAGGTTCAAAACATATAGAAGTTTTTGAGAAATAACAGTAGGCTTTGAAATATTGTCCCCAGGACAGAATTACTGCGTGAGCAGGAGATTTCAATTGAAGTCTTAAGTGCATTTTAGAACAGGGGAGCTAAAATCTGATCCTGGAGGGACTCACCTGGTAATTGCGAGGTTTAGTGAGTCTGTTTAAGTAGGGGAGCTACCAAACTGTACTGTTACCCGCCCTCCTGGACTAGAAACCAAAGGGAACTACACCCTTGGTGAACAGATAAACTTGGATATATAGTTAATAATTATGGTATAATTGGTGTATAGAAGGAAACTTTTCATGGGGTCAAACTTTGTCCAAACATGACTGTAGCTCAGCTTGACAGGCTTACGGGGTGGATGTGGCCTAGTGGGTAGGATACGTGCCTCTGGACCAAGATGTCGTGGGTTTGCATCCTACCTTCAGTACACCACCACTGGGTTCCTGAGCAAGACCCTTAACCCCAAGTTGCTCCAGGGAGACTGTCCCCTGTAGTTAGGGAATGGAAGTCGCTTTGCATAAAAGCATCTGCTAAATGCTGTAAATTTATGTACAGTAATAGAGGCAGGTACTTTCACTGTTGTATTGTCCCCTTCCCACCATTTGTACAGCATAATGTACCTCTTGGAGACAGGTTATAGAAAATTATATTGTTATATTGCCACTTTAACGGCTGATGAATACAAGGCTACCACTTCACCCTTTTCTGGGAGGTGTGAAGAGAGAGAAAGTCTTCGTTTAAGCCAGTGGTGAGACAAATCATGGCCTCCTATCTGCATTACCCTGCATGTAGAGCTAAAGTGCAGACTAAATTGAAGATGCTAGAGCAAGAGATCCAACTACAGTAACCAAACAGATGGAGTAAGCACTGCTGAAGAGGTTGAGTGGGACTAGCTACTTCTTCAAGACCTACTAGTACACTCAGCTTAATGAAGATCCTTCCTTGTTTTGAGGTAACATTGGGTAAGGAATGGTAGAGTGAATGCCTGGAAGGGTCCAAAGGTGGAAGTGGACTCCTCCCCAGTCATCATACAGAGGAGGGCAACGGTCTTTCCGCCTCCATGATGTGACACCATGATGTCACTCCTGAGGTTCTGTACCTGCCACTTAATGTGGGAAAAACTGTGTTTGCAGATTGCTCAAACTGCTTATATAAGAGAAACGTTCCTCCTGGATTAGTTTTGGTTTGACAACACTTTACTGAATTGGGTTTTGCCTTTTTTTTTCTCTGGTGTCTCAGAATGTTTTAAAATGAACATGTGTTTCAAATCTTTATTTTTCGGTACTGAATGCGTGGAAAATGTTCAAAGTTTTAAGAAAGGGTGACACTCACTTGGGTTTGGATGGAGCTTTTTTTTTCTAACACTGTTTTTCCATGTCAGGCCCTCCGGTGTAGCATGACTGCCACAGGCTTTACAAATGCAGGGATAACAGAAGTTGGACACCTGATTCAATTAGATAGAAGAACAGTGGGCTGCCAAAAAATTTAACAAAGTAGATTGGTTTTCGATCAGTAAGAATAAAGAATGTAATCAATTCACTGAAAGCTTCCCTCCTTCCATTTGAATGGTTCTGAGACTCGAGTGTTTGCAGGGGGACTTGTGAAACTGTGTTACTTCACTTGTCTCTGAATCTGAAAACAGTACGTAGCAGCTTCTCTCCTTCAGGGACTGCCTATCTTGTGTTGGGGTGGGCCTTGTACCACAGCTGTATAAAATCAGATTTTTAGGTCTACTAAAAGGGAGATGTGATTCCAAGTGTGGGACTTATCTCTGTCCCTGAGGACTCATGGCCTTCATAGAGGCTCTCGAGCAAGAGTTGTCTGCCTGAGGTCTCCGAAGACCTCCAGTGGAGGATCTTACACTGTGTGATACACACCGGTGCTTTTGTAGCAAAATTTAACCCGGTTGTTTTACCACTTTGCATATTTTGGCATAGTCCTGACTCTGTGGTTCAAGATTTCTCTGATAGTTCTAGGTTGGTTCCCCTCTTTGAGTGCCTAGGTCAAGTGCTCAGAGATTTGGGTTTTTTTATTCACTCATGCCCTGTTTATCTCTGGCTGTGTATTGTGTACATGTGCATTGGCTTCTTTTCTAGTAGGACAAACAAAACTGGCAGAAGCAGATCTTTCAGACTTTGCTGTCTGAAGGGCAGGACATTTTCTACCAAAATACATTGTCGGTTTGAGGAAAAATCATGTGTTGATGAAAATTTTGTATGTTAGTATTATTTCAGTATTTTTATAAGCTATTTATTTTTATTATTATTGCCATCATCTTTTTTGCCCTTTTTCAGCCTTTTTTTCTTTCATGGTGCTAAACGATACTTGAAGATAAAGATACATTTATTTTACGATTAAAAAACAACCTGAATGGTTCTCTCACTCATGCTTACTTTCTCCTTCTCTTTTCTCTCTCTTTTTCTTTTTTCTCTCTCTCTCTCTCTCTCTCTCTCCCCTTCTTTCTCTCTCCTTCTTTCTCTCTCTTTTTTCTCTCTCCTCTTTCTCTGTCCTCTTTCTCTCTCTCCTCTTCCTCTCTCTCTCTTTCTCTATCTTTTTCTCTCTTTCTCTCTCTCTCTCTCTCTCTCTTTCTCTCGCTCTCTCTCTCCCTCTCTCTCGTTCCCTCTCTCTCTATCTCCCCGTCTCTTTTTTCACCTCTCGCTTTCTCTTTTCTCTTTCTATCCCAGTCTTCCCCATTTCTCCCCCCCCTCTCTCTTTCTCTATTTCTTGCTCTCTCTCTTTCTCTTTTTCTCTCTGCTGTTTATTTATTGCTCCTCCCTTCCCCCCCATTTCTATTCCGGTGAGGATGGCAGCCACCCAAACAATGGTCGTTTTCTTCAGATCACTCAAACTCGCAGCTGCTTTGGCATTTCCAGCCTTCAGAATGAAATGATGAAACATTGAAAATAGGCTAGTAGAACTGAAATGAATACACTTCCCTCCCTGCTCCTGCTTTTTCTGTTGGGTGTGAAAGCTGTAGGTAAAGATAGCTCCTCATTACTGCACATGCTGCATACATCACCTCCTACCCAATGAGGCCTGTCTTCCTTTGTGCCGGACCACTTTTATATGGTAGTAATGTGTGTTCCCATGGGGAATGGCATTTATCAAGCCTATTGTTTTTGTTTATTAGAAATGTCCTGAGGGAATTCACTCACCCTTATAATTATTTTTTAACATTTATTCTACATTTTGAGGCTGTTGTAACTTCAAACTTCTGTTATGGTGGCAATAATTGAGAAAGAAAGAAGTTTCATAACATCTGTTTACTTAAATATGTGTCATTTCTATTGGTCTTTTCATCATGAAGTATTCACAGAAGGTGAAGAACAGTTGCAGTTTTCAATTGTTTTGAAAAAAACTATATAAAATATTGTAGTTTGGAGGCCTTTTTTATTACAGAAACGATTTACACTTACATTTACGTTCTTTTCTACTACAGCAAAAGTGGTAAAAAAAACCTGTGAATTTGGGAGATGGCGTGTCCTTGAACAGGCTTTTCTATTTACAGTGGTTTTGCCATTTGCTTTCGATATCTCTTGAGTACCCCACCCCTCCCACCCCGATACATCACTGTCCACGCGTCCCCTCCCGTTCTGTGCGTTTTTTGGGGTTTTATGTGAGGCAGCAGGGGTGTGCATGCAGAAAAAGAGGGCACTAAAAATGGCTGGCACTTTTACGGGTGGCTGTAGATCACAGATGAGCAGAGCGATGAGGTTTTATACACCCTGCCATCTTGCACAGTGCTGAGTGAGGGTTGAGAGAAGCGGTGGACCCGCTGATCTGAAGGACAGAGCGAGAGCGAGCGATAGAGAGTGGATGAGTGGGTTGACTGATCACTCGTTCTGCTGGACAGATCTGGTCAAATGTAGAATTACTGCAGATGCACTGTTCAGAAAGGATGTACTCTGGGGCCCAACTAATCTAGCCAATACGACACAGTTCAAAATGGATAAAATTAATTGTTTTTGAGATTAAGGTTCCTAACTGTTCATTTTATTTGACTGATAATGTGTATCATTAAGGGTACATACTGGTTTGGTTGATCAATCAGTCATAATTGGTCAGAATCAGTGGAACTGCTACCCATAAACTGCTACCCGTATTTGTGCCATTTACGTGTTTTCAGTTTGAATGAAGTGTTAATTATTTCTAAGTGGCTTGTTTGATATGTATGCTATTTCAGACTTTGTGAGTTTCTGCTGGTTTGTATTCAGTTTAGCAGAGGATAATATCTGATCATTTGACAACATAATCAGTCAAAAAAGCAAAAAAGTGTTTTTATTAGGAAGGCCCTTGTGATGATTGGTACACCTTAGGTTAGGAGAGATGAGTTATGTTCAGAGATGTGTGTCTGTCTGTCTCGCTCACTTTTTTCTTTTCCCTATGTGGGCTTTATTGATTTAGGCTTGGCCACTGTGCGGACGGTAAAAGGAACCAGCCTTTGAAGTCTGGTGTTTGTTGCGTGTTGTGCTGCTCTGGTTTGCATGCTTTCTGGGTTTAACAGGCATACACTTTGCTGGAGAGCGTAGAACAGTTCATTTCCCTGAGTGAAGCTGGAGTCCACGTCTGGAAATAAATAAAGAACAGTATCATAACCTGCTCTTTTTAATAAATTGCTTTGAAAGAAGAGTATAATAATGGTGCTAGCTCTGAAACTTGCATGTTTTCACTATCGGATCAACCCCTTCATTATTCATTGAATTCATTCAATTTAATCTACCTTTTGCACTGTGTGAACATATCACAACCAAGTGATTCAGAATAACACAGGTCAACAAATTTTTTTTTGTTGTAATCATCAGAAACCACAACGCACTTTTCTAAACCATTTTTTCATGCTGATTTCAGATCTGCTTTTTTCAGTCACATCAGCTTTTTTGAATTATGAGTAAATTTTAGTTTTCAATAGACTTGCATGCCTTTTTGTATTAAACCGCAGGCACCAATCAAGTAACTGTTTCAATATTTTCAGTGCGAAGTCAGATAGGCGCACACTGTGGCATAGATAGAATGATCAGTGTCAGTCAGCGACCACTGTTGGTATTCATGCAGTGTTAATTCATTCGAACATAACTGGCATATTCAAATAGTTTATGGGAGACTGGATCAGTGAGAGGGACGGGAACAACTTTCAGCCATGAGACATTTGTAGCAACCTCATTATATTTTCATGAATCTCAGGAAACAATTTAACTTATATCTCAAAAAAAACTTCATATTAATATAACCTGAATCTTTTTTTACAACTTTTCCTGTGCTGTCTTTATTTTTGCATCAAATTAAGTAGAGTATTGTCATTAAGAGTTCTGATCAATTTTGACATCAATAAGCAGTATCAGTATCATTATCCGTATCAGTGAAATCCTAAAAATACCTGTCCCCGGTCATTGCCCCTAAACAAGCCTTTTGGTCGTCAGCTGTGACAGTGGAGCAACTGAAACAAACTGGAGTTACTGAGAATCAGCAAACAAGATGAGCCTTGAAACCCTTTACAGACTGGCTGAAATCAGAGGGGATTCATTGCTGGAACAAAGCGACAGTCAGATTAATGAAAAAACTAAGCTGAACTTGATGTTGCTGTTATATCTACAATGCAAAAGGGATGTCTGATAATAAAGCGTCCTTGATACAGTGTTCAGGGCTTTGTTGCTTCACTTTTTTCTTTATTATGCAGAACTGATACATCACAATGAAACACTTAAGGTCATGTGTTTAATATCATTGCTGTGATGATCTACACACGCCGCTGATAACACACAGCTGTGATGATAAAACACTTTTCATCTTTCGTGTTCTATTGTTTAAATTGTTTCCTAGTAAGTCATGATCAGCATTGCTGGGTGGAGAATGGCTTTACTGATCAGAATCTGATGCGGGCAGAAGGCTGTGTTGATGTTTTTTTTGGGTTGCTGTGTATTAAACCAGCATTAGCTCAGTGTGTCAGGAGGCTTCTGGAGGCCTTTGAGGTTACAGAAGATCTCTGTTTCTGTCTTATTCTGGCTAAATGTGTGAAAGCTTCGGGCTCAGAGTAAGATAGACAGACACACACACACACACACACACACACACACACATCTTTTGGGTCCCTTGCTCTAGTGAACGCTTATGAAATATGATGACATTTTTGCCTACGTCTGCAGTGGAAATAGTAAACTTATTTGTTGCCAATTTTATAGATCTCACTGAATAACTGTCATCTCACTTGTCAGTAAATATATCTTATGGATGAGAGAATTGAACTGTTTTCTTAAATCAAATCCGGTGCACAGGGCCCCGTCAGGCCTAACTTCATTCTGTGTCTCATTTTTTTTTTTTTTTGCCTGATGTGTACAGGTATTTGTCATAATATGCCAGCGATGAGTCTCAGCGTTTTCCATGCATCATTACGTGCTCACACAGGTGTGCGCAGCTCTCTTGTTCATGCCTTGATGAATGAATAAACACCAGGCACGGCGTGATTCACCCACAAGGGCCTGTCCACTTTCATTTGTGTCATTTGACAACTATGAGCAATAATGAATGAATTCGTATTCTCGCCACCTCTTAAGGGGTAACTTGTGTTTCTAGTGCTTCACGCTCGGCTGTTTCATGGTGGCTGGATGTAAACAGCGGTGTGGAAACCACCCACGAATGTAGTGAGCTGTGAACAGCAGAAATAAATAAAGAAATAAATAATTACAAGGGAGAAAACCGCTTGCCTTGTGAGATTTTTTTTTCTTTTCAGGGTTTCACCCGTTTGGACCCCCAAACTCTTATCTTCTCCGCCCAGATGTTCCAGAAGACGTCAGCAGCGTCGCTCCATCGTTTCACCGCTCCGGATCCATCCTCCTCCTCCTCCTCCTCCTCCTCTTTTGGCCAATAATGCATCTCTTCCATGTAGAGTCACTGACACTCAATAGCGCGCTGGCAAGAAAAGAGCAGATTTGTCACAGCCTGGACTCCCTCTGAGTGAAGAGTTCTGTCTCTTAAAAATAAGTTATCCTCTTTTTGCCACTTCTAAGCATATATATTCATTCTTTCTTTTTGTAACTTCTTGGAGAGCATGTTTCAGTACTTTACAGGGACTGTTGAATAAAGATGCTGCATGCATTAACTTTACATGCTGTGTTATGTTTGCACCATTTTGTCTCTACACGTCACTGGGTCCAACTCTATTTTGACTGTTCAGGAAAAAAGTGTGTCCTTTAAGAGCAGTGTTGTTTTATTTGCACACTTCTTTCAAGGTTTATCATATTCTGCCAGCATTTTAAGTTGTTGTGTAGATGTACCATTCTGTCAACTCATGCACAGCTTTTAAGAGATATTTAAATGAAAGGTTCTACACTGTGTGAATGTACTATATGAATGTGCCATAGTGCATTAATTAATTGTATGATGTGCATGTACTGCAGTATTTAACTGTAGTACAGTGTGTCAGTGGCCCCCAACCTTTTTTGTGCCACGGACCAGTTTGATGTAAAACTACATTTTCACAGACCAGTATAGATAAAACCAAAAACAATGAATGAATTCGTATTGAATTCGCGGCCCGGTGGTTGGGGACTTCTGCAGTATTTGAATGTACCGTAGTACATAAATATATTGTAGTATGCGAATGCACTATGTAAATCCACTGCAGTATTTAATGTAGCACAGTATTAGTGTACTATATGAATGTACCATATTATACAGACATAGTTTGTGAATGTACTTTATGAATGTACCATTATATATAGATACATTGTAGTATGTAAATGTACTATATGAATGCAAGCATATTATGATATGTGAACATAGTTTATGGATATGCAAATTTGCTGTTTGAACGTACTATACTATATATGAATGGTGTGTAAATGTTCCATGTGATTGTGCTATGCTCTCTAGTAAATCGTTTAAAAATCCACTGTCTTACAGCAGATGTTGCCCATATTGTGGTGGGGTTATATAATATACGCTTGGATAGTTTTTCATATCTCATGATCCCCTTAGTTCAGCGTGGCTGTTTTATGAAACCCAAGCCAAAAACAGCTTTGTAATTTCTTCAGAAGATGGAGTTTCTTTGATCACTGCTAAGGAGAGTTCTAAAAACAGTACTGCTGCGGTTCTTAATTTCTGCGATGTGTAGCTGGGACTGGGGGCCAGAGCACTGCACGAATAGTAGGAGAAGAAGAAAGGGCAAACAATGTACTTTGAAGTTAATGAATGGAGAAGAGCAGTGTTCCAGTGAGAGTAGGGGAAATCAGTAGAGGAAGGAGGGAACCTTACTCTGGCTGACTCACAGGCCAATCATTCCGAGTTTCTTATTAACCATGAAAATCAGTATTTATATTCTCACAATGCAGTTGAAGACCTTCAGAATTCATTGATCTTAAAGAGCGGTGCGCTCTCTCTCGCTCTTGTTCTCTCTTGGCCCATCAGGAATAGAAACAGCTCGTCTGGGCCTTTAACCATTTGTAGATCGTCTGACAGCTCTCTCTGACAGCAACACGGCTTTGCGGCATTGGGCCCTGACACTTCCGACCCATTCAAAGGAACTGAAATGGTATCTTTACCACTGTGCTGGCTTATCCCTTCACTGCTGGATTTTTTTTGGAATTGAGGCTGAAATCTCTAGTTTTGCGGAAAGCACCCAGGGAGTTTGAGGGCAGGAGTCCCCGGAAGCAGGTGTCATTAAGGCAGGTGGGTCACCTTAGAATGGAAGCGAGAAGTTTGTTACGAATGTTTTGTTGTGATTGCTACAATGTAGCTCTGATCCTAATGCAGAGCCTTTGACTTTGACTGACAGGCAGACTAACCAGTCACACACTATCATTTTATTTGTCATGCAGTGGTGGAAGAATATGAATTGATGCTGCAACAAAAACACAAGTGCATGAAACAATGCAGTATATGACTTGCTCTGTGACCACTGGAATACTTTTATTAAATTAAACTTTTTAGTTTACAAGTGTGTTTTTTTTTGTTTTTTTTTTCTGTTCTCAATAACAGTTACATCTGCAAAAGGCTCGGCACTGTGCTGAGCAGGCATCTGCCTGCTAGTGGTGACTCGCTAGTGTTTAGCTTGATCAACCATATGTCCTTAATGAGGCAGTGCAGAGAATTGTTTCATATCAGGAAGTTAATATGCATTATACATGGCTAATATTCTGTTAAAGCATTGCCACTCTTCCCTGTGAATCACTTTTTGTGATGTCAGATCATTAATTAGTCACGATCTGTTTTCCGTTTCATACAAAGCCGAGTGTTAACTGCACAGAACAGGAAGGGGAAGAAACACTTTCATCAGCGTGAATTTATTTCACTCCATTACCGTTTCCGCATTTTTCCATCTGTTTCCAGAAGCCCCTTGCGATGTCTGCTATTACTGTGCTAATTTGAGCAGGCTGGAGCGTGAAAGGGAGCTTCGCATCGGACCAGCTCATCTCTGGACGAGTAAGGGTTACACGGCGGGCAGTTCAGAGCCTCTCTGTCACCTTGGAGAATGGAGTGCCTCGGCTTGGCAGGAACCATTTAGGATGCGACACTGGAAATTAAGCAGGCCTAATCGGTCACGCTGAGAGCAGCAATGCAAATTTGATTAAACAGTGGATCACCAGGGTTGTGTCTGAGCCAACCAAGTTATCAGAGGTCATCAGCATTGTGTTTATGATGTTTTAGAATAGTGACAAACCCAGGCAAACTGTTAAAACACACTTTCATTTCAGTTGACCATTTGTATGTAGCATTCTGGGTGAAACTGTTTCTGTCTCTACTCCACATGTACGTAGTCTTGATTTTTTTTTAATTTTATGCAGTGCCTTATACAGGCTACAGGTCCTCGTATCGAGGAGATGGTGCACAGCTCATGCTAAAATGGCTCTTGGGAGAATGGATAGTCTCCTGGGTGACACTTTGGAACGTTGGCTGGATATAAAAATATGGTTTTCCATGTGAGTGTGGGCTTTGTGTGAAGCAAGGCACCTTGAAATGAGTTCTTGTGTCTTTTCTTGGCTGAAACTGCCTCCTTGAGTATTTGAGTATTGCAGTATTTTGCACTGTCCTGAATATTTCTGCACCAAAATAGGCCCTACTGAACTGCATAGGGTTGCTTTTTTGATCGCTATTATATGGCTGCATGCAATATTAAAGTAATAGAACATGGGCATAAATATGTCATCTCAAGTATTATTCATGGACAAATCACAGCTGTGATGTTATTCGTGATAAAACACAACAGTGAGTGTTCTGTTGCTTTTAAGAAACAGTTATGCACCGTAAAGAAAAAAGTAAAGACTTTAATGTTGGCAGTGATCTAATTGTTCGTACTTTCACATTACTGAGCCATGACGCTGTCACAATTAGAGCCATCACAATTACTTGAGTACTAAAAGAGAAAATATTTTTAATTTTATAGTACGTTTCTGTGCAGTTTTCATGATAAACAAAGAATCTGCAGGTCATTACACAGATGTGTTTAGCCGTTTGAACGTTGTCCACAAGAGGGAGCATTCTTTTAGAACTCATAGTTTTTGTGACGGTCATTAAAAGAGACTAAAGCCACACATGATGACAAATGCACAAATGGTCGTAGATAAAAAATTTTGTTTATGAAGTAATTTTTTATGTAATGTGATTTATAGTGATGGCGATAGTTCCCATACCATGTTAAGCTCGGCATTTTTAATATTTATCAGATAAACCTGAATGGGGTTTTTGTGTCAGCCAGTCAGAAATCATTTCACAGTCCAGCTTGATTACTGAATTGAATTCTGTTTAAATCTGGCTAACTCCAGTTAGTCTGGTTGTTCTGCTATCACAGCTGCTGGCCAAAAGCTTGCTTCAGTGCAATGACGTTCAAAATTTGATGCTGGCATGCTGTCACACTCTTCAGAATCTGTTAAAGTTGTTTTGTGATGTGTCCATTTTCTGATTTTGAACGTGCTAAAGTGGGAAAGTATTGTTACCTGCAAAATAAAACAAGCTGTTTTTTAGCAACTGGTGCTCTGGGGAATAATACTAACAATTTTAAACATCCACAGGGGACATGACCATTACAGTTATATCTGTTTGTACAAAAACAGCCCAGGCTGAGAGTGTCTTAAACACATTGTGCTGTTGGAACTAACTGTTGTATAAAATTAAATGAGCCCGGACATTAAAATAAACAGGAATCCATGCAAGGATACTTCTCCAATGTACCAATAACTTGGTATACTAAAGGCTATGAGACAGTTTTGTTCTGTTCAATGGTTTCTGAGTGCTTTCACTGCTTAAAAAAACATCTATGCTAATTTCCATTGTGGTAATTTAACAAGAAAGATAAGTGATATTTTCTGGCTCCAGCAGTGAGGAGTTTGGATGGGAGATGGTTGGTTTATAATTGTGCATCCCTCCCTTGGTTTGCTCTCTGGCCAAAACCTCATTTTCTCATAATTCACTGGCTGGTCTCAGTGGGTGCAGGTGTGAGATTAGTTCACGGAGCTTTTGTGTTGCTTCTTGCAGGCAGTGTAAGGAAAAAGTGTTAGAGAAAACACACCTAAGACATCGCTTTCACTGATCTTTTGCCTTTGCTCTCATCCTTCCCAACCCTGTGGCCTTCCCATTCTCGTTTGTCCCACAGGCAGCAGATAAGATCAGTTGGAGTAATTACATTACATTGGCCATAAGTGTCTTGGGACATAACTCAATGGAATTCATTTGATTCCAATCCATAAGATTAGTAATGCCAATGTGACATTTCTTGGTGGTTTCTATCACATTTCTGTCAGACAGGGTGGCCAGCTGTCACATGGACCTGAACACACACATGAACACTCACATTCTGGCTTCCCTGTGAAGTGTGTGTGTGTGTGTGTGTGTGTGTGTGTGTGTGTGTGTGTGGATGTGGCCTCTAATGTTCTTTAGCTGATTAGACAGGGCATGTTTCCTGTCCCTCACCTAACAAGACTCCGGTCCTGCTGGGAAATCACTGCCCAGCACTACAGTCAGGACTTGGCAAGTCGGAAAAGAGCCAAAAGCTCTTCATGATTTCACTAAGAGGCCCACTTGGCAAACCCTCTATTCTACACATCTCTGAGGGACCCAATGTTGATGGAAGAGGAGATTGGGAAGGAGAGAGAGTGGGAATAGGATTTGGCAGGCAGGGTTTGCTGCACGCAGGTGACGTTGGCCTTCTGGCAGCAGAGAAGTGTCTAAAGTGCCTTGAATTTACTCGATTAAAAAAAAAAGTGCACATCGGTTCTGCATTAATAAAATCTATAAGTGGAATTAGTGCTGCTTGGTTTTGATAAAATTTAGTATCACAATACTTTCAAAATGTATGAAAGTGTATTTTCATATACTTAAGTATTCTCTTCAGGTTTTTTTTAGCTTTTATATGTTTTGATCATATAAAACAGGCTCAAGGAGGGCCTAAATATATGGAAACCTTGTGGCTCATGCTGGTACTTAAGGCCAAACAATTCTGATAAGCAATAATATTATATTTCAGAGTATAACTGTATTCTTCTGTAGTCAAATACTGCTTTGGTAACTGATATGATTTAGCAAGGTGACAGTTGTGTGAATTTTGAAATGGTCGCGTTTCTTAAACCCCCAGCGTTTTAAATCATATATAATAAACCCCCACTTATTTGCGGTTCAGCAGTTGCGGCTTCAGTGTCTTGCGGATTTTTTCTTAGAACCGAACTAATAGTTGATCATGGAAACTCCTGCACATTCGCGGAAGCTGCGGATATCCTCCACATTTGTTTGCTTTTGTGGTGTCCAGGCCTCGTCCGCCACGCCCCTCGTCCTCGTGCTGGTTGTTTAGGAGCGTTTTTCCTTTCGTTCTTCTTAAAGCCCTGTATTTTTATTCCTGTAAATGAAAAGAATTTATTACTGTATTTACCCCGCTTATACCAAAGAAAATGCATGTACATGAATTACAGTACAGTCTGTACAGGGGTAACATTTACATTGTAGCACTGCTGGAGTTTTTTAAGTGTATTTCAGTGTTCAGTGTAAACTGTACAGTACAAATACGGGTTTACCTTTACATTTTCTTTAAGGGTAATGTATTAAGCTGAGTTTAAATTAAAGTGTTTTTAGAGCATATTTGGGGGCATATTTAGGGTTTACACTATAAAAATAGGCATTTTTAGGCATTTTTTATTACCACATCACAAATTCGCGTTTTTTCACGATACGCGGGTGCTCTTGGAACGTAACCCCCGCGAATGTTAGTTAATAAGTATTGTAGCACAAAATGCTATTAGTCATTGTGCTTGATAGCCAGGTATTTCTGAGTCATTGGTATAGCATTTTATTTTATTTCTCATTTATGAATGTATTATGTCAGTGCCGTTAATTATCAAATGTTATTTTTTCTGACTTTTGCTACCAGTACTATGTGAGTGTGTTTTATTTGTTCAATTAGTCCACATAGTATGAGCTTTGTGTTAATAAAGGTAATACAAATTGACCAAAAAATGGCAATCTGTCAGTTTGGCTGGAAGGAAATTGAAATCGGTCATGAAAAAGGCATGTTTTCTGAACAAATTGTTAACACTTCCATAATATCTGGCCTGTCTTTGAGCTGAAACAGAGCTGGTGCAAGTGGCCTGCTCTAGGAAAAAAACATATGCTTTATTTATTTCATTTAGATTAATCGATACTAAAAAATCGATACTAAAATTTGGTATCGAATTCGATATCAATTAGCACTGGTAACGATACTTAAATGCCAGTTTTGCATCTGCCGGTTCACGGAAATCGCCGGCAGACTACGGCAATCTTTAACAGGCATTGGAGCGGGCAGCCCCTCCCCCGGCTACCTGGAGGACCCAATGTTTACATGACAGCCAGTTTGGGACTCATTTAAAGGTGCCTGCCACTTTTTTCCCTCCTTAGAGAGCCAGGGGGAGCTTTGGGACTTTGGGGAAGCTTTAGGGCTTTGGCTCTCTACGGAGGAAAAAAAAGTGACACACCTTTAAATGTAGCTCGGCCGGGGAACAACCTAGCGGCTTGAAATTTTACATGGATCCTCAGCTCCCCTGGACCTATCGAACCGCTGCGTCGTTCCCGTGAGCATGGACTTTCTGAGCTGCGTCGCTCCGTGGGGCGAGCACCCAGCCACACCAAACTTGACGTGCCGGTACATCTCCAGGAGACCTTTCGAATGAGCCCATCCAGAGTTATTAGCCCAAAAAGCCCAAAAAACGTTGCGCTCCCAAGTTCTGAGTCAATAATAATAATAATACATTTCATTTTCAAAATATCCAAAGACGCTGTACAATTTTAAATAGACAAACAAAACGGAGCATTTTGTTTGTCTATTCAAACCTAGCACTGCGAATTTTACAGGGACCCTCAGCTCTCCTCCCTAGAGAACCGGTGCGACGGCCCCTGAACACACTTATAATTTATTTAAAAGTTTCTGTGTTTGTTTTTTCTCCCCCTGTAGTATCAAAAATAGTATCGAGTATCGAGCACTATCCTCAGTATTGGTATCGAGTTTGAAATTTCAGTATCATGACAAGCCTAATTCAGATGTGTACATAAGAGAGATATGTTGCATTACCACCATTGTTGGCTTTTGATTTGTTTACTTTTGTCTAATTTACACATTTAATTCAATTTAAAGCACCATTGTTTTCAGTGTAGGTTCCTGGTGTGGAGGAGGAGCTTCTGTCAGGCTGTGGAGGCAGCACACTACTATAATGCTCTTAGGTGAAATCTGTTGTTTTTATTCATTTTATTCATGATGCACCTTTATTCATTTATGACTCTGAATTGGAACGATGATTTGCTTGTTTATTTATTTATGCCTCTGTGAATTTGAATTGCCTACACATTTATCTGCACCAGCTAAGGTCATCTCGGGTGAAATCTAGAGCAACCTTTACACTTTTAATACACTGCAATTCACACTTTTTAGTGTTTTCACTGCACCTCAAATACACCATTAACTAATGGTCCTGAGTTAAAGTCCTTCCTGAGGTGATTCAGATGAGTTAGGGCAAGGAAAACAGGAGCCTGTTGAGTTTTGGAACAGGAGATTTCAAGTGAATTTATACTTCAAAGTATGGTCAATAAATAATATCAGAATATTTTATATGTACAAGGGTATTTCTGAAAATGAAGATTTTCCGTTTTTGTTTTTTTGTTTTTTTTAAAATCACATCCACACGAGCACGTTTTCAAAAATATCTTCGCCCACATGCAATCGCAAAAAACGCTGTCAAAAACATACCAAGGCAGCAGGTGGCGATATAACATTCAACCGTTTAGCATTGGTGACCAATCAGAAGACTTGGAGGGGGCACGTCATTTCCAGAGACACTGTCTGTGTTGAATATAAAAGCATCCGAAGCCGACTCTGACGTCTGTGTCCTCCATACTGGATGGACAGTAACTCCGCGCCTGAGTATAAACAGGCCAAAACTTCTGACAAGGTTGAGAGAAGTAGTACTTTGTATACGTCAGACATTGTAGATGAAAACCTAATGTATACACGGCGCATACTGTGACGTCATAAGAGTAGCGTACAGTATGACGCGAAACGGTCTGTTTTTCAAAATCTTTGTTTTTCTGGTCCACACGTAAACGCAGAAACTGAGTTTTCAAAAACCTCCATTTTCACTGACCTGAAACGCCGTTTACATGTGGACGAAAGGCCAAAATGCATAGAAAAACCTCAGTTTTCAGAAATACCCATGTACGTTTGGACATAGCCTTAGACTTTTATGCAAAAACGGGGAAATCACACTGTTCCTAGCAGGTACAAACACATTTATATATCTCACACACTCCACCAGAAGAGTAGTCTGAATGGGTGCTTAAGTGTGTGTGTGACATACGGAGTTTTGTGTCTGTGAAAGATAGAGATAGGAGAGACTGAAAGAAGTAAAAAAGGCCATAATGAGTTTCATGCCTTTGGGTTAAAAAGTACAATTTGTACTCGATGTTCACAATACATCTCACGTAGAACTAACCACTATAATTTGAATATATTCACTAAACTACACAGGCAACCTTTGAACACAATTATTCCAGCATTTTTGTTCAAACCATATTATTTTGATTTGCAAAAACAATTTTTTAGACATTTTCTTCCCATGTTTTGTCACTTTTGAATTGAAATGAAGAATGAAAAATCGGAAGTGCAAACTCAAACCTCTTTTTGAATGTATGGTGAAACATGTATGGTAAAACATCACTGATACCTCCTCAAGAGTCAGGCAAGGATGCGTTTAAAGTGTTCAGAGCGGACCTCTGTATGTGTGGTTTGCCCTGGCAGCTCAGGCAGTAAGTAAATAAAGCCACACTGGCTCAAATATCCATGCTATGGATCCATGCTGCATTCAGGACTGTGAAATGAAATCATCCGTTGGCGTCTTGTTCCTACTCACCTACACACTAAAAATAAAGGTTCCCAAGAGGGTTCCTTGGAGTGATGCTATAAGTATCACTTTAAATTCCCTGTTATTATTTTTCCCTATCATCTTAACATTTTTACAGAACCTCCACATGATGTAAAGCTTCTGTATCATTTAAAGATTTTTCATAGGACCATACAACCAGGCCAAGAGCCATTTAGGAGCCTTTTTAAGTGACCTTGTGTGAATATGGTCAAAGGAAGTAGGCCAGTAGAGCAAATTTTCTTCCATTTTTTAATACTGGAAAATGGAAATTCAGAATTATTCTCTAGTCTGTTCAGCTCCACAGCCAGATTAGTGGATTTGAGGGCCACCTTTCAGAGGGTAGATTTGGGAGAGAGTGGGGTAGTGGGGGGCTCAGGATGCCGGGTGAAGGTCTTATTGTCATGCAGGATTAGACCCCTGCGCCTTTTGATATGCGAAAGTGAGGAAGATTGTGCATATTCAATGTTCTTTTTTTTTTTTTTTTTGCTTCTTTCTCAGAGAACCCTCGGTACCCTGGATATGCTGGGTGCTCACTCACAGTGATCAAGTTTGCATTTGTTTTTTAAGTGTATTTATATGAGCATTCAAAATCTTTGCAAAGCTGTTCAATGTAGCTGTAAATCTTGGAAAATTATTCAGTGAATTGAGATGTTACATTTTGCCGCAACTCTAACACTGAATGCACAAATGTGAGTTGAGGAATTGGCTTAAGTCATATTTTGTATTAATTTGACTTAACCCAGTAATTTAACTTTTGTTTAAAATGCTGTATCAAGTATTATTTTGATTATCCGTAGAGAACTGCAGTGACTGAGGTCATGCACAGTGTGTTCTGAAGGAGGTTGCACTCTCAGACTAGTTAAAAGGAAGAGCAGCACTGGAGTTAAGCACACATGGGCCTTCCCTTCACCTCTCACCCTCACTCACCGCAATCCTAATCCCCCCATGGGTACGGACCTGCCAGGCAATTTAATACCCCCCGGTTTCTCTCCACCCTGTTCTCTCTCTCTCTCTCTATCTGTCTGTTTCTCTCGTTCTCTCTATCCCTGTCTGTCTCACCCTCTCGTGGACTCTCTGTAACTCTTTCTCTCTGTCTTGTTCTCTCTCTTTCTCTCTCTCTCTCTCTCTTTCTCTCTTTCTCTCTCTCTCTCTCTCTCTCTCTCTCTCTCTCTCTCTCTCTCTCTCTCTGTCTTGTTCTCTCTCTCTCTGTCTCTCCAGTGTGTATTGCTGAGACTCTAATCCCTCAAAAATGCTTTAGAGTTTCTGAATGGGAGCCTACAGCTGCCTGACTATGAAGTCTGAATCTTTTTCCCTCTCCCTCTCTATCTCTCACTCCCCATATCTCTTTCTCTCTCTCTCTTCCTCTTTCCCTCCCCCCTGTCAGTTTATTATTCTATATGATGGTATAAACGACACCTGTGTTCTGAGAAGAGGGATGTTTGTTGTTGTTACTGTGTTTTCCAGTGAGATCAATCATCTCTGTGTGTTTTTTATCTCAGTTATATGCCTGTGTAAGTGCGTTCAACAACCATTCATTCTGAAGGTGTGCACTGACTGGGGAATCTGTGTGTATGTGTGTGTGTATATGTGATGCCGAGTGCACATGTACATGAGTCCTTGTGTGCACAGAGTGTTTTGTCGGATTTTTGAGAGCAGGTTAAGTGCTGTTTCTGAACTGAATAGAAGAATTGCATTTGAGCGGATGCAAGAGGTCTGACCCTAGATCTGCACTCCAGCTCTGAAATCCACAAGCAGGGCCTCATATGTGTTTGGCACTGAGGAGTTGCAGTGAATGGCCAGTGTTGTGTATCATTCTCTGTTTGTTTTTATGTCAGTCATCTTTGGCGAGGCGGTGTAAATGATAGAGAAACGTTCAGCATTTGGGGGGGGGGGGGCATTTGGGGGACTGCTGAACTACATCAGGGCCATCGATAAGATCCTCCGTGGAAATCAGCAAAGTGTGTGAGAACAACTGTTGGTGATGGTGGGGTGGCGTTTGTCTTTGGATGACAAATACCCCATTCTTCATCTGAATTAACAGAGCTAATGGACCATTTTTCATGTTAATACTGTGAAAGTGGGCCGCTTAATCTCTTGTAATTCCCACGGCAGCTGGCATTAGTGCTTAGGAAGGGCTTGATCACTCCCAGTGCTGTGCATTAACTCTGACTTTCTTCACTTAGCAGCAGAGTCAGGTGCGAAGGTGTCGTTCTCCTGCCGAGCACAGGAGGAACTGAGGTGCGTGCTTAATGCTCAGCCGAGCCTCACAATGTAACACTTCTTAATAATTAGCACAGTATTGACCTTTCCAAAACTGATATCACAACAGGCTGCAAAATGCAAATGAATTTGTTTTTTTTCTACGTCAAGGTTTTTTTAAATTTTTTTTTTGTCCGGTGTTTCAGCAAAAAGGTATTTACATGATCCAACTAAGAAATCATTGTTGAAACATATCACAAGGCATGCTACTATTGAAACGTATAGCAATATAGTTGCAATAGGGCTCATATTGTGTGGGTAGTAAAAACATAGTTATACATTTTGGTTAAATAGCATGTGTTGTGCACAATTGCACAATTACTTTTTGCTTACTGAATTTAACATGCTAGAAATACATAAAGTGTGGCTATATTCAAATAAGCCTATCATGGTTTATCATGACGAGTATAATAGAGCGTTGCTGTGCACACCATTGTTCTTGATTTATGGAGTTAAGATCCGTGCTTTGTCAGTAAGTAACTGGTGTCTGAATGTGAATCCCTCAAGAATCAGTCTAAAATGTAGTCTGTGGCGCTGTTTTGTGTAGAAGGCCTCAGGCGAGATGGGAGTGAAGGGGAAGATGGGAGTGTAGTCGGTCCCCTGAGAGTGGTCTCTCTGAGCTGATGAGGGGGCAGAGCAGGGCTGGTTGCTTTTCCCTAGAGGGAGGTGTGGTGTGCTGAGGCCTGGGCCTAAAGCTCTAGAGAGAAGGGATGTGCCTGGAAGCTGTCACACTGACACGGAGCAGGACTGCTCTTCATCATCCTCTGAACTGCCTTCATCCCGACACTAAGCAGGTTTAACCTCCGTGCAGGCCTAAGCAGGTTTAACCTCAAGTTCATCTTAAAAACCCCAAATCAGAAATCACCCACTGAGGACCAGGACCACCTGAGTTTATTACTGAAGAATATGAGGAATGTATATTCGAAGGGTTTTGATGCAAAACCCATGAGCTTCATAATTTTCTTTATTGTTAGTATTGGGATTTGCACATAGAGAAAATATTAATACTATATCATGATTAATTCTACTTCTTTTCGGAAATAAAAATGTATTTTGCATTAAATGTAAGCTGTTTTTCTTTTCCATAATGCTTACAAATGGGTATAAAGCATTCTGGAAAATCTTAATATAATAGATCATCAAAAGTAATTCCTGTCTGATTGAGTTTTGTTGCAACAGTCTGGCAGAACCACCCTACCAGTGGTTCCTTGATTATATGTACGACATACATTCTTTTCCATATTGACTTACAGTTTAATCATATTACGGATGTAAACAAATGTGGCATTGAGAGTCTCATTCAAGGATTCTTGTGGATGTAATGTGGTTTGTTTGGGTGGGGCATGAAACACCAGTCTGCTGGCTGGAAGGCAACGATTTTACTCACAATATTCATCAAACAACCAACTCTGTTATCACCATGAACGAAAGCCCAAGTCTTAGGTTGTGTTCACAAGAATATATTGCTGTCTGTAAGTCATGCTCCACTGTCTGTTGAAGTTGTTTGGAGTATACTGTAACAATAAGACACGCTGAGGTCAGGCCTACAGTCAGTCACATCGATTTTGAGCAAAAGGGTGTAGAAATGAATCATGTTTGATGAATCCTGAGCTCTACAGCCCGACTTTAAAGGTGTAGTAGGACAGTGACTGGTTCGGTTAAAATAAGCATCTTCACAGCTAACCAGCAATGTGTATCAGTGTGTGTGTGTGTGTGTGTGTGTGTTTTTTTTTTTTTTGACAGACACCATAATGTCTTGTGAATGTGACCTTAGATAAGAGAGCAAGGTGAACACCTGGGGCTGCAGGGTAAATCGACAGTCAACACGTTCTTCACACATAAACTGAGTTATTATCCACCTGATGTTGAAATTATAGCTGATAAATATATATTATTTTCAGTAGTTACTAGTGAATGTGTGTTTCTGCTGTTTTTCACAAATGAACCACTCATTGAAATACACTCTGAATAGCGTCTCTGATTATGTAAACATTTCTATAGAAAAATTGCTGTGTATATTTAGTTGATATATTGTTGGTTATTGCTGGCTCAGAAATTCCATGATGCTCCCTGTCTCTTACAGTCAGGCCCTTCCTGCTCTATTCAAACCTGTCTACCCTGAATTTCTTGCTGTCTCCCTGAAGCTAAGCCACTGCAGCAGAGAAATCTTAACCATCACCACTCAGGAAATCTATTGAATATGAAAGACATCCACTTATATTCATGTCTGTGTGTTTCTCTGACACTTCCTATAGAATATGTTCAGCGTGGAGGCAAAGACAAGATGTGTTCAGCAAGCAGAATACAGGTCATACAGCAGATGCCATGTACTGTAAGAAAAGAAAAAAAAAGTTCCAAATGTCAGTTCTTTTCAAAGTCAAGCCCTTTTTTGTAGCCATCATCATAAAATCTCAAAGTGCATTTTATCACAAGAAGCAGCTCACATGCTGCATAATCAAGGTTCTAATGTCCTGCTGATGTTTGTAGTTGTCTCTAAAGCAGGGCTTTGGCTAAAGGATGGTCTGAAGCGACAGTGCGGGCACTGGAGAGACAAATATGTTAGGATTTGCTGTCGAGGGAAGACTTGTGGAGTCTAACTGTGTCTGACCATTGTGTCCCATTGCAAGACTAAGCTGAAATACGGCAAAAGTAGCAGTCAAAATACTGTCTGTGTGTGTGTGTGTGTGTGTGTGTGTGTGTGGAGTACACTTGTGTCCTTGCAGTGTGCATTTTTGGGATTTGCAAGATTAAATCTTTAATGGTGAGGGTAGTAGGTAATAGGTGGTTGGTAATGTTTAATATGAGCAAGTCAAAATATAATATCACAAGACTTAAAAACATGTTCACGATGCATGAAGCACATACTGCACTACACTTAAGACTTAAGTTCCAGTTATGATGTGAACTTATGTACAAATCATGATTCATTTTGGTACTGACAATTCATTTTACATGAACATTTTACAAACCTCTATTTATGTCTAAAAATGAATCAGGCTGTTTGTGTTATTGTGCTTTCAAGACTTTAAATATATGACTTGCTTCCGCACTAGTGGGCTGTCCTCATTCAAGAAGCTGTCTGAACTGAAACTGTCCTTTTGTATGAATTTAAAAATTTGGG
>JBBJLS010000128.1:5248392-5258655 GCA_037577275.1 Bryconaethiops microstoma
CTCTCTCTCTCTCTCTCTCTCTCTCTCTCTCTCTCTCTCTCTCTCTCTCTCTCTCTCTCTCTCTCTCTCTCTCTTGATCCTCCCAGCACACACACACGCAGAGTTTAGTGGAGGAAAAGCTCATGATGAACTGATGTAATAAAGGATATTTTGCCCAGTGACTCCACACTGCACATTAGGCTGCTGTCTGCTTTCCAGGTAAAGTTTTCCTTTTCGGGGCCAGCGGCTAGCAGAGAGAGAATTTTCGTATTTAGCTGACCCTTCATTAGCCTCATCTGCTTCTATTGTGTGGTGGTTCCCATGAAAAATCTAATGATAATGATTCACATAATGAGTGTGGTGTATATCATTACGGATGAGTCCACTGCGGACAAACTGCACCGTGGCCTACGCTAAATTACACAGCTGGTAGCTTCAGCCTCAGACATCCACCTACAGGTGCTCAGACTGTCTGACGTTTATTGTCCCACAACATATTTATTTCAGTCGAAAACTCTGCCACATTTGCATGGTGTGTAACATTTACAGCATGGCAAAATCTTCCTCACCGTTTGGTGAAAAGGTTAGCAGAGTATCTTTTTTTAATACAGAGTTTGCCTGACGCATTGCATTTAACCAATGAAGAGTAGACTGATCTTCATCACAAATGGCAAACAGCTTTCTCAAAGGGTGGACAATGTTTTTTATGAATTTATGACTGTTTAGACAATGGTTTTATGAATTTATGACTGTTTAAACAATGGTTTTATAAATTTGACAGTTTATTTAAAAACGTCTTGTTTTTATACATATCTCTTGATAGAAAGCGGCGAATGGAAGCAGAAATGTACTAAAAGATTACATTTTTTTTCAGTTACAGTCTGATTTGTTGCCACCTTATCCAGGTGTATGCAAGTTTTGAATTGTGGTATTCAGAAACCTTTATCAAGCTTTTTTACCTACTCTATACACCACAACAAAGTCAAGTCAAAGTGAACTTTATTGTCATCTCAACCATATACAAGTATACAGAGACACAAAAGTATACATATACAAGTATAGAGAGAGACGAAGGTTCTACAGTGTACGTTTATTATAACAGACATAAGACATTGTGAAACAAAACGAAACAGTGCAAATAAGAAGTGTAAAATAAGGTAAAGGTGAGATTTAACCTGTCCTGAGTGTGTGGACAGCTCACTGTGCAATGTAAATAAATATAAGTAAGACAAAAATGTTCAACAGTTGAAGGAATGTGCAAAAAGTATGACCAGAATAGCCAGTATAAACAGTGTAACAGCATAAAATGGAGTGAGACAAGTGAAACTAGCAGCCTGAGTATGCATTCATAAAGGTTTGTGCATTCTTAAAAGGTTACAGCTGATTATGACAATATGACCAGTAACAACACTAGGTAGCTAGTAAATGAGGTCCTTGCTGGTTTCTGTCGTGTGTTTTTTTTGTTGTAGCACTGTTTTGACAGTCGACAGCCTCTCCACATCATACATAAACATTGGACTCTGGCTGCTCATTTTTTGTGTCAGCCAAATGGCGCTTTCGTGTCAAGTAGGCGGTACTACATAATAACGAGTGCTGAAACCCACCAAAATCTATAATGATAGAAGATTGCGTGGCTTGTGATGATCCACTTTATAAATTCAGGGCGTAGTCCTTAGGTAGACTGTTTTTTCTGCCTAGGTGGGTAGTGGATGCCCCCATGCCCTTCATATGTCAGGTGTTTGGTGACCTGTGGAGGAAAGAGAAGGGCAGGCCACCTGCAGTGCTGTCTGTTTAGAACTCATCTGACTGCTTACATCCTGAAAGGCTTTTTGACATATGCTCTCTCTGCTCTCCAGGAGGTAACCCCTACTGCGCAGGCCATGGCCTACTAGCATGCACATACATACATACACACACACACACACACACACACACACACACACACACACATGCAAGTCTTACAAATTTTATAAAGTCCACAGTATGCTGTCATGCATGAAATCATGCCGCTATGGCTGAGCGATATATTGCTTATAATCAAATGCCATGATATTGCCATAGTGTGATATTGCTGTTCAGTTTTAGCAAAATTAATTATCTGTCATATGTGTGATGGCCTTCTGAGGCCCGTCAAATACTGCTGACTATTTTTAAACCTTTTAAACTTGGCCCTGCTCCCTCCTTATAAAACAGTGGAATCTTTCGATTGTGATTTTAAACCTCGACTCTTAAATTCCAAAACTATCCTGTTTTTGATGGTTTCTTTAATTAAAGTAACATGAAGTCTGCAGCCCTTCACAAATATTTGACAGAATAGAAGTACATCCTTGATATAATACCCATAAAATAGCAAGGCACCTTTTTCACCAATGCGGTTTTTTTATATTGTGTACATTAATTTACTTATAGTATTCAAGAGCTGACATGTAATGACAGTCATTTATTTAGTGCTTTGCTTTCTTTTGAGCTATTCAGAACACATATAACTAAATAAATGGTTCCCTTTGGTGTAATATTAAGAGAAGAAAACAGCAAATCAACTGATGTCGAGCTTGAAGGACCTACTTTTAGCAGAACTGTAGCAATACTGAAGGATTTCACTTTAACTTTATTAATGCAAACATAATCGGATACTGTCATATATATATTTGATATATTTGGCAATACACACCCTCAAATCTACATAAAAATCTACATAAAATCTTAAAAACTACATGCTACTCAAACATGAAAGCATACCTCTCTCCCTCTCACACACACACACACACACACACACACACACACACACACACACACAAACACACACCTGTATTTCTTGTCTAGCTCTGTGATATGTTAAAATTCCTCAGTCTCAATGTTTGTTAATGAACCTCAATGAATCACAATGCTTGGCTCTGTTTCAGAGTAGACATTTGTGATCTTGGAGATGCTGCTTGCTGGTGCGCATGTGTTAAATCTGAAAAAACTTTCATTTCATTGGCACATCTCCTCTTCATCCTGGACTTTAAATGGAAGCCGGTGTTTGTTAATTAACATCCAATCAGATAAGAGAGAGAGAGATTTAACAATACATAAACCCAATATCCTTCCTTCCAGCGGCCCAACAATCTGAGAAACGCGTTTTCAATTAAAACGAGGAACTTGACTTCCTGACTTCCTCTTGATGTAGTGTGCTCCTTCATTTAGAGAAAGCCATCAGGCTCGCGCATGAACAGAGCTGATGAGATCACATTACATTGAGCACATCAGCGCATCTCCGCACGAGCTCCAGCGCATGAGAACGCGCTCCCGACAAACAGAACAAAACTCCATTAATAAACCTAATAAACATAAGCTTATAAACAGCGCTGGTGTCGTGTTTGATTAGTTCCGCTGTGTCGAATGTGTTCATGAAGTCCCTGGATACACTGAAAAGTAACTTTTGCTTATCATTACTTTGTCAGTGCTGCTGTCTACTCTTTTCCAATGATCACTGTTAATAAATTTGCTGAAAAGTTCCCGAGTCAAAAACCGGCTGGAAGAAAGTGGAAGTTAAAGCGAAATGATGAAGCGTCCTGGGATAAGTCAATGAATCACTGATGCTAGATTTAAACAGATTTCTCCCAAGCCATTTATTTTAGAAACATTTTACACTGACTTTCACTGATCAGCCATAACATTAAAACCTTCATAATATTGTGTAGGTCCACGTGCCACCAAAACGGCTTCAAGCCATTGAGGCATGGACTCCACAAGACCTCTGGAGGAGTGCTATGGTATCTGGTACCAAGACGTTAGCAGCAGTAGTAGTAGTAGTAGTATACATGATCAGACTGAGATTTGGGGAATTTGGTTCCCAAGTAAACACGTTGACCTCTTTGTTATGGTCCTCAAACAATTTCTGAACAATGTTTGCAGTGTGGCAGTGTGCATTATTGTGGTAAAAGAGGTCACTATCATTAGGGAGGACTATTGCCATGAAGGGGTGTACAACAAGTTCAGGTGACATGTCAAAATAACACCCACATGAATGCCAGGGCCCAAGTTTGCCCAGAGCATCACACTGCCTGTGCTGGCTTGCCTTCTTCTATTAGTACATCCTGGTGTCATCTCTTCCCCATGTAAGTGACGCACACACACCCGACCATCCACATGCAAATGAAAGTAACCATTCTGTCATACACGAACACCCCACAGCACACAGTGTGAACAGCACATATTTTTTCCTCTGCATTGAACCCATTCAGTAAGTGAAGCAGCGGGCAGCAGGGAACAGGGCACCTTGGGATGGTACCTTACTCAAGGGCACTTTAGAGGTGCTTAGTAGTCTTGGGAATCAAACCCATGACTTCCTGATCGCAGAGCAAACGCCCTAACCACTAGACTACCAGCTGCTCAGATGTAAAAGAAAACATGATTCATCAGACCAGACCAGACCACATTCTTCCATTGCTCAATGGCCATGTGTTCATTGTAGGCACTTTTGTTGATAGACAGGGGTCAGCATGGGCACGATGCCTTCAGTTCACCGGTTGCCCTTCCTTGGACCACTTTTGGTAGATAAAAACCACTGCATACTAGGAACACACCACAAGACCTGCCGTTTTGGTGATACATTTGACCCTAAAAGTCAGTCAGAGCCCATTTCCAGCACATCAAAAATGGACTGTTCACTTACTGCCTAATGTATTCTACTCCACAGGTGCCATTGAATTGAGATAATTCATGTTATTCACTTTAGTTATCAGCGTTTTAATGTTGTAATTGCTTGGTGGGCAATAGAAGTAAATAATGTTTTGGTTGTTGCTGTTTTAGAAGTAGCTGTTTTTTTGTATTATTGTTTATCCAGATTGAATCAGCTGTGAACCAGGCAGACGTTACCTAGTTATGTACCCCACCTGTTCAATATTTAGTTCTTGAGGCAGAACAGAGAGAGAGATACTATTTGACTGCTCAGTTGGCCTTTGTGCAGGGGCAGTGCACATTGTCTGCTCTCAAGGAATTTAGTGTTGTCTTTTTTTATAGAACGGATTGAGGTAGTTTATTTATATACTGTTGCTTCTTCACCGACGAAAATGTCTGCTTCCCATTTGTTGTAGTATAAGCCATTTGACAGAATAGGCTCCCAGCTTCCGTTCCTGTTTACTATTGTTCTGAATCATTAGCAGCCAATATTGAGACAGGATTGAATATGAAAAGGTCCCCTGCACTCACACTCTGACGATACGCCCTCTCTTAGACAACTGCATCTGCACTGTTCTCTTAGATTAATAGCTTCAGACTCTCAGGGTCTACTGTAAATTGGAAGAAGAGTGAATTAATGTTCCTTACGTTAAGTGAGCAATACCTGCACACCATTCCAAAAGGCTTAAAGTATCTGCATATATTGGTGTGAACTTATCCACAAACCCTTCCACTTTCTGCTTTTAGAGCATGTGGAAGCTGGACCCTGCACCGAAAGGTGTCAATTATAGGGTGGAGTCTAAAGATGGCGATTACATTTGTACATTTACATGGAGGGTTGCGGGGTGTTCACATGCTAATCTGTTTCATAACTGATTTGCACAGACCTTCTTGTACTTTTACAGTTTAACCTAATACTGTAATGTTTTTTAGTATAAATGTTCATTGTGTTCAAAATATGTCAAAAACTCAAGTGTACAGTTTATATAGTTTATGATCCCTTGCCGAAATCTTATGCGTGACTGGTAAATTGAAATAAATGAATGCATAAATAAAAAAAATAAGTAAATGAGAGAAATGTAATGTGTAGCTGAATGCATCAGAGGTGTAATTAAGGGAAAGTCAGGTTTGATTAAAAAAGAAGTGCAAATGGATGGAGGAAATTAGAAGCATCTAAACTTTGCTTTCTAAATGTTCAGATAGCAAGACAGTATCCCAGACTATATGTTAATGAAGTGAAAACATGAGAAAGTTTTGGTCCGCCTTTACTTAGTATTACAATTGTATGTTAGTGGTCACTGCATAAAACCTTTTCACAGCTTGTTTAGGTTGTGGGCTGTAGGCCTACTCTAATTCATTCATGCATTGGAATGAAATGAAATAAACTAAAGTAACTTGCAGCCCCCTGTTCTACAGCTGAATAGATCTTCTCATCCTGTTTCTGACTCATTGTATTATATTCGCTTCATTTTACCCGACGCCATTGATTCTCTGTTCACGGAAAAAGCTATTTAAATATTGTTTTCTTCGCCTTTAGGCATGTGTCTTTGCCTGCAATTATCCTTTGTAAATCACCTGTGTTTGTGCAACCTGCTGTACTGCATATGTGATTTAGTGCTCAGTGCTCATTGTCTGGATTTATTAGAAAGTCATGACATATATCACTGCATGCTTTTTTTGTTAATTTTTGTTCTTGACTTTTTGCACTAAAGTAACTAAAACATTACCATCAGTATGTTGAACTGTGACACTCTGTTGAGCACTGAAAATGATTCAGAATTTCACAGTTTTATTTGGTGTTAAGCTCACGAAGTCAACTGTTCACAGTGTTGGCGAATGGAACCAGACGTCTGAAAAGCTAAATGCCTCTAAAAGCTTCATCACAGAATGTTTGACATGAAATGGGTATGAATTCACTGCGTTATGTGACATTGTTTTACTGTAGTTTTGACATAAGTTTTTGGCCTAAACTGTAATAGACAAAATACATAAATGTTAAAATGAAACATAGAGGTCATTGCAAGGTAAAATAGTCTGCAAATATTTATTTATTATTGTTTTTGTTTATTTATTTATTTATTTTATATTTATTTACTTATCTATTTTTACCATCTACCTCTATTTTACAGTCATCAACATGAAAAAGCTCGGATGATGTATTGCTTCACCGGTTGTTCTGGGTAGTGTATAAAATATTTGCACAGTAGACCCTTGGTTCCAACCACTACTGCTGTAAAGCAAATTAGAAAGTGGGTTGGTAAGTTTATCTACATTGAACCATTTACCATCATACCTGATGTCCTAACATAACTGATATGCTAACAGCTATTGAATTATTTTTGAAATTTTGAAAAAGTTGTGTTAGTCCACTTTTAAAACACATACTGTGAATGAACATACTGCTTGATTTAATAAGCACTGCTTCAGAGCTTAATAAGAGAGCTTCAGAGCTCGAATCTTTAAGCTACTTCCTTAATAATGTGTGGAAGCATGTGTAGTTCCACAGTAATATGTTTTGGATCTGAGTCCCTTGTGGGATGACCTAAAAACTGAAAAAAATGTATACAGTTCTGAAAATCTATGGGGAGATTCTTCTGGTAGACACTTGAGAATGGGAGGAGATGATTACTGCAAAGTCATTAAGTACCAACATTAAAACCCTCGCAGCTACGGGAGCTTTCTGCCAAGCCGCTTTTATAGTGTAATGAAACCCTCTTAGTTTTTTGCCAGACTAATCATATTCAAACAACCACACTGACATAAGCAGAATGTGATTGTAAACTAAAGAAATATTGTGGCCATTAAGAAAATAAAGTAGTGCACATTCTTAATCAGCTCTACATCCCTGCTGCCACTCGGACTAAACTGAGAGTGCTATAGGCAGTATGAGTGAGACTGAATGATACAGAAAACATTACTGTTGCACAGCTTGGCTAATGAGCCATACTTTGGCTGCTGCTGTAAACTTCTTAGTCCGAATAGCCAGAATGCAATAATACCTTATCTGTCATACAGATACAACCGTATTACATTCAGTTCATTCCATCTTATGTTGTGCAAGAAGAATATATCTTTAGTTAGTTTTCACTGCACAGTTTGAGCTCAGTTATTTTAGATGGACCAATATGGAACAAGCATTTTTACATGCATGTAAAATACATATACAGCTCCAGGGAAAAAAAAAATTAGAGACCACTGCAAAAATGTTCAGGTTCTCAGGTTTTATCTTTTATTGGTGCAAGTATTGAACGGAACAGCTTTGCCTTAGTTTTTAAGAACTGCTAGAAATTTTTCTTCTAATTTCCAAATAAAAATGTCGTTCTTTAAAGCATAATTTTAAAGGAAATGACAGCACATCAAATTAAGAGAAATGAAGCAGTATTTATGGAGCTTGAATAATTCAAAGAAATCTCTTGTTCACTCAAACAAACTGGCAATAATGACCTCTGACGTACTTCTAGTAGTGTTTTACCATCCAACTGGTCACATTGCAAGTGGAGAGTATTGATTACAGCAGTGTTTTTTATACTTTTCCTCATTAAATAAGATGTGATTCAGGTGATCACTAATCAGTACCTCAAAAAGCAGAATGAGGTGCTTGTGTAGGAATTTAACAGACACTGGAATGGAATGGTCGTCATACTCCTAGAGATGCCGATTTAAAAATAAATTGCAGTGCACTCTTATTTATTTCCGGAGCTGTGCAGTGACTGAAAGTTGCTATCAGTATGGTTATCAGCAGTTTGCCGTACTTGGAATTGTGAGTTTGAGAATGAGATGTGGTACTTTGGAGCCCTGTGATGATGAAGGAGCTGTATTTTATACTGGTGAAAGTTATTTTTAAATATAACCTATTGTGTCTCATCTTTATTTTTTGAACTGTCTGATTCCTTCTGATGTTCAACATGCTGCAAATTCCTCTTCAGTTTATCTGCAACAGCAAGAAATGGAAACGACAATTTTTAGAAAGGAAAATTTTTCCCCATGAAGACATAAGTTAACTGACCTCAAATCAGAAAGCTGACAAATCAGCTAGGCAACAAAGTTGAAGATAAACACTCAACCATTAAGCATTCTAAGGTAAATAGTGCCACAGGTCACCAGCAGCAGTGGTCTCCAGACCCCCCACTCCCCCAGAGATCTACTTTCATGCTGTGTTTAGTTGCAGTCTGCATCCAACATGCTGCCCCTTTCCCCTTACTCAACACCACAATCATTGTGGCTGAACTAGACTTCTCAGGAAGATAGACCTCCAGGATCAGGATTGGTGACTGCTCTCCACGTGGTGATTGGGGGCCTACGATTACAAAGACTGTCTTGATTTTAATTGCCCATAAAACAACAACATTCACAAGAAACAAATCAAATATTTTATCCTAAAAATGCTTAGCTTAAAAAGTACCTTAATTGATTGGATAATTAGATGTCCTTGTGATGGCCAGCATCCTGTGACCTCCATGGAATTTAAAAAAATGTTTTTGTCGGCTAACATCAGTCTGACATATTAAATAAATCAGACATAGATATTAAATAAAAGTTTCTGATCAAGACCAATTAAAGATGATTTCAATACCAAATATGGCAAAAGTTAAACACTCATCACTGTCTGAGCACCAAATATTTGTGTCAACATTTTTACACCCTCATTGACGTTTTTGGGTTTTTAAGAGATTAATCTTATTTTTCAGGCCCACAAACTGTTCCAATGCAAGTAAAATGCGAAGGCATATGTAGTCAGAATGAGAAAAACATGACTGATTCTAGAGGAAATTACTTAATCTAGGATTGAGAATCCAGAAAAGAAAGTGCAGAAAGTTAAGTATTGAACTGTTTGCTGTAATTGCAGTATGAATAATTGTTAAACTTTAGAGACTCCAGTTTATTAGTTCTGAGTGTTTGTGTGTTTTAATTTGAAGGCATCATTCTCTCTCACTGCAGTTACTAACAATACAAGCTTTAAATCTTTCGCTTGGTCCTCCTCCAGGCCTGCTGTGCTCTGAAGCACATACACACACACACACCCACACACTCACGCACACACACACTGGCCCCACCCTGTCGCCGTATTCAAATCAGCCCCTGCCATGAATTATTCAGCATTCTATAATTATGCATTCCTTTTGCTGACGCAGAGTTGGAGGCATTAAAAATAGATCTGAGAGGTGCAGTGGCAGGAGCTCCGCTGCTCTGTGTGTTTCGACTGCGGCTGCTTTTTCCCGCCATCATGCCCTGGCTCGGCACAAGCCTGCGATGTTGGCGCTCTGTCTTGCACAAGAACGTTTTTCTGACAAGCCTTGCCTTGCTTGTTCCTGTCCCAGCCACGCCGCAGCAGAGAAGGACAGAAGGAGGGCCGCCTTCCGCCTAACATCCCACCTAAATTGGGCTCAGGAGAGCAGCCTAACTAATTTAGATGATCAGAGTGTACGGGGCATTTTGGATTAAAAAACTGCCTTTGGACTGTGGCATGTGCTGGAAAAATGCCCGGGCTCAGAATCTTGGGAAGTTTTCAACAAAATAATGGAAACTTAATGAGCTGTCCCTGTGTGTGTGTGCGTGTGCGTGTGCGTGTGCGTGTGCATGTGTCTACATGCATTTTCATGTCAAAAGTGTCATAACAGGTTT
>JBBJLS010000128.1:5289179-5301328 GCA_037577275.1 Bryconaethiops microstoma
ACACACACACACACACACACACACTCACACACATATACACACACATGCTCACACACACACACATACATACACACACACATATATATATGTATATATATATATACACACACACACACACACACACACACACACACACACTTATGCACACACTCCCTCTCTCACACACACAGACACACATATACATACACACATACTCACACACAAACACACACACATATATGCTCACACACACATACACACTCCATACACGCACACTCTCTTACGCACACACCCTCTCACACACACACAAACATAAACATACACACACACACATATACACACACACATATACACACACATACACGCTCACATACACACTCTCACACATACACTCACAGAAACACACACATACACGCTCACATACACACTCTCACACATACACTCACACAAACACACACACACACATACATATACACACACACACACACAGACAAACACACACAAAATGAAAATCCAAAAATCTGTTATGTTTTGTTCTGTTCTATTCTATTCTATTCTATTCTATTGTTTTGTTATGTTCTATTCCGTTCTATTCTATTCTATTATTTTGTTTTTTTCTGTTCTATACTGTTCTTTTCTATTCTATTGGTTTGGTTTGTTCTGCTCTATTGTATTGTTTTGTTCTGTTCTATTGTATTGTTTTGTTCTGTTGTTTTGTTTTATTTTGTTTTGTTCTATTCTGTTCTGTTCTATTGTATTGTTTCGTTTTGTTCTAGTCTATTCTATTGCATTGTTTTGTTCTGTTCTATTCCATTCTATTCTATTGTTTTGTTCTGTTCTGTTCAGTTTTCTTCTATTCAGATTTTTTTCTGTTCTGTTCTCATCTGTTCTGTTCTATTCTCATGACTTTTCATTTATTCTTTTGCTGTTTACAAAGAAGCTATAAACTGACTTTCTGATTAGTTCTTAACAATCCACACATTTGAACAGCTCCCCCCATGCTAAACGAATATGCAAAGAACATATTTTAATGTTCTTTTTACAGTTGTTTTCCTGTTTAGTATTTCTGGCTTGTTTTTCGTTTTAGCTTTTTAAATTATATTTTAATATTTGTGCTGAACTCCTTAGTCTCAGTTTAATTACTTTCATCAATAAAGGTCTGTGCTGCACTGAGCAGAACTGAAAATGTCTCGAGTCCTCAAAACTCAAGACATGTCTTTGTTCAGCTCCAGTAACCCGTCCATGGACCGTGGTTTCTTGATCTGATTTAGTCAATACCAGGGTCAAATGGCCAAGATTCCAGTCTAATTTTGTTGCCAGTTCCTGTTCAAATTCCCTTATTCTCTTGACAGGTGTTGTATTAAGTATAGATTTCTGCATTCTAAGCGAAAATGGAAATGGATTTTTTCACCAAAGACTTTTTTTTTTGCCAAAGTAAATGCCAGGAACTGGTGGACTGGAATTTAGAAGACTGTAAAGTTTTGAATGTTACAGAATTACCCTTAGGCGATAAAATTCTTTGCTTTTATGCACATACATAAAACATACCTCTTGATATCTTCTCCTTTTTCTCCCTGCCCCTCTCTCTTTCTCTCTTTCTCTTCAGCAGTAATGACCAGCGTCTGTGAATGATTTCCCTATCGCTCTGTTTTCTATCGGCCTCCTAAAATCAGAGCAGAAACACACCTGCGCTCCCATCCAGAAGGGCCGGCAGAGTAGGAGGATAATTTAGTGTCAGAGAGAAAAATCACAGACATAATAGTCATCCTGTTCCTAAAATAGCAGAAATTGGGTTTTCATGGGAATTCCCGAAGCTCCTCATAATGCAGTCTGTTGTAATGTACATACTTTCCACCTTGTTATCGTGTCAGTGTGTGTCCTAATATCATGCAAGTCATTCTGAATAGTGACACTATAGACTAAGTCGTATATGTAGAATGCGAGTGGTGGGTAGTGTGGCAAAAATATAAAATAACAATATTTGTTAATAATTTTACAATGCACAGTATTTGTCATAATGTTTATTAGTACACATCTGGAAAAAGTATATATATTTTGAGGTTTACAAAGATGATAGACAAAATACACCAAGACAATAGAGGCACCTTTAAAAGGGAGTGATGTACAGTGATTACAATAATACTAATTTATTCATTATTTTTTCTCAATTTCCATGTGCAAAAGTTTATTTTGTTTATTATAATGAATAAATTAGTATTATTGTCTAGAAGGATAGTTCACAGTAGTGGTGATAGGAACCAGACATCGGAAACTGAATTTAATGGCCATAACATCTGAAAACGTAATGCCCATAAAAGCTACATCACAGAAAGTTACTATATAATATTCTGAATTATCTTTAATTATTTCTAATGAATCCATGGCAGAGAACTACGTATAGGGTTAAAAGTAGTTCCCCCGAAGATTTACCACTGTCTTACCATTATCAACATCACACATAAAAACATGTTTAGGTTCACTAGCCATTTTGGAGTAAATAATAAGGCTATATTTGTGTGAATGTTTCAGCCTGTCTGCAAGTTTCTCAAGACAGTCGTTCACTCTGAATGACTTTGTGCACGTCATAACTTTTAAATTATGCAGACATTTTGAAAAATCTGTCATCTTCCTTTTTATTTTAAACGATAATGTGCTTGCATCCAATGAGCTATTTGTTAGTGCTACTGCAATTTATGAAGTTACTATACACTTTTAGCGAACATGTCTTAGAAAAGCTCTATGGTACTAAAAAGGTTGTTTGACTTCTTTAAAGACAAATATATCTAACAGATTCATCAGAGAGAAGAACCATTTAACCAGAACATAAAAATGTATATACATAAATGGGTCTATAAATGTGTGCAGTTCTATGTAGAACCATTGCCTTTACTACATAACCTATATTGTCTACCCCCAAAGGTATTTATGTGGACCTTTTTACTTCTAGTAACATGAGCTCGTGCTGCTCCTGAGTTCTTCATTCCAAAACCTTCTCATCAGATTGAAATTGGAGGTTTTTGCAGCCCAGCAAGGCTCCTAGTCCCAGGACTGGACAACACCCTGCTTTGGGGCCACTTCATTGGTCCTTCAGTACAGTGCGTTCATGTCCAACTCATCATTCCAGGCACCCAAGAGTGACAGCTTTTCCTGACTCAATCTCAGATCTTGACATTTGTCGGGCAATGATTTTAAGCACGTTAGAGTGTTGCGCTTAATGCTCTTCTCCTTCATCAATACCCAGCACTTGAGGCGAGGGGTTGGCTGCTGAATATGGATGTTGTCTCGGGTGGAGGGAGATAAGTGGGACTAGCTCCCTGCAGTACGCCAGTGCTAATAGTTCAAACGTGCTCAATTGCCAGTGCAGAACCAGTCAAGTGTTGGAATATTCCGAGAGGCCTCGTTGCCAGAGCAACAAGTGAGTCTTCTGTTGGATATGTGGAGTTGATGGGCATTCTATGTGGAGCTGGCTTCAAATAAGGAAAAACTATTTCAGGCCTGGATGGGATAGGGTGAGATGGAGAGACATATATTTGACAGTTCAATATAGATCATTCAGGGGGCCCATTACACACTCATTTTACAGTACTGGTCTGGAAACAGAGATACAGCAGGTATGCTGGCAGCCTTATCTAGACCTCATGGTCTCATGGAGATGACATCTTCTATGTGTGAAATCTACGAAATAGGCCTGTGCAGTGTATCAGTTTTATGGTATTGGCCTTCACAAAGGCTGCAGTTAGCAATAAACCCTCTAAACAGTCACCAGCCAGTTCTCTTGGACTCCTGTGATCCCACAGAATTGTGCCCCTCAGGAGCCATGTTTTTTTTCATGCGTGCAAAGCAGATCTTTATTTGTACATTTCTAAAATCAAAATCAAATGACACAAAATGCAGCCTACTCTGGCATCATTCTCTTTCTTCACAGTCTCTCCAATCAGTGTCTTCTCCAAGCAAAGTCTTCAGAACCTTAGTTTTTAAAATGTTCTGGCTCCTTCCCTAATTCACTGCAGCTGTCCCTTGTTAGGGGAGGAGCCCTGCACACACATTAGTGGGCTTTGGCGGGTTCTCTGCCTTTCCATTGATACATGTGAATCAAATAATGTGCATCATTAGAAGTAAGAGCTTGTTTTGCGCAGTCATACTTCAATATAACATTTTGGTATACACTGGTCAACCATAACATTATAAACCACCTGTCTAATACTGTGAACTTACCTCTCCTTCCACCAAAATAGCTGTGACTCATCCAGACATGGACTCCACAAGACCTCTGAAAGTGCGCTATGCTATCTGGCACCAAGGGGCGGATCCTTTGTCCTATAAGTCTCATGGATTGTAGTAGTTTGTCCAGTGCATTACAGATGTTTGATGAGGGAATTTGAAGGCCATGTCAACACCTTTGTCTTGTTCCTCAACCTGTTCTTGAACATTTTTTGAGAAGTAGTGGGGCACATTATCCTGCTGAAAGAGGCCACTACCATTGGGCAGCAACATTGGTAGGAAGAAGTGTACTTGATCTGGAGCAATGTTTAGGTAGATGATATGTGGCATACATGTGTCAAAAAAGTTGCCATGTATTACCAAGAAGCTGACTGGGAGAAATGGAGAATTTAACCTGCTGATTAATTTCTTTGCTGTCACAGAGACTTGAGCACTGCCTGACAATCGAAATAAATACACACAGCAAATGATGGTTGTCTGAGCTCTCCAGAGATTCATTACATCCTCCAAGGAAACCCCTTTTGTATAGATGATTGGCCCATAGGGTCACTTGTCTATATTGACCTGGCCCTGTTGTCCCTATTGATCATCTAGACACAGTAGCTCAAAGACTAGAGTTAGCCATCGACCTGCTGGCTGGTGCAGCCTGTTCACATGTTTAGAAAGTGAAATTCGCCCACACGGCCTTGAAATGTTATGACTTAACACAATCTGTAAATGCTGTAATCTAATTAATGGACAGCACAAAGTAGGGATCAGGCCTGGAATTTTCCAAGAATGTATTACACAGTACATACATGACACATCGTCGGAAAGTTTGTAGAACTTTGTAGAGCAATGATTGTGAAGTTATTTAAGTTTAAAGCTATTTTGCTATGAATGTGCTCTCACTACATGTTCAGTCTTAAAGGGGAAAAGATATTCAAGGCCATCTAAGCTCTCAGTGAAAACATCATGTTGGACCTAAATCGCTCAAGCTAATGGATGCAACGGTCCACCCTGGTTTGACCTGGAGTGTCTCTGTAACTGAGATAAAGTAGGGGAAGCCTGCACTGATAGATCTCATCCATGGTGTCTCATTCTGCCTGAAAGGATGGGCAGAAAACCTCCCAGTGACCTCTAAACCCTCAACGCCCCTTTTCAAAACCATTATGCTTCGTTACAGACAAGGTCATCCTGGGACACGTCCATTAGCATGGAGTCCTATCTCAGTCCTGCTATAATTCCATTGCATTCAGAGATCTTAGTGACAGTGTGATTGATTTGTCATTAAACATCAGCCAAATGATTGGGATGAGACTCTTTAGTAGACAGTGTTTGACATTGGAGCTTGATTAACACAGGCAGGGCCTTGTCCTTGGGTAGGAGGGACTTGGCACTCTGGAGAAACTGGCAAGTCTCTCTAGTTAGGGACAGGAATTGAGGTGAGAAACATAGTTATCACTTTATCGGCCTGTGCTGGCTGGGGCGTGCTGGTTCAAGCATGGACTACCTGATCAATGGACTTTTCTGAGCCATTGATTTGCCTCACGCGTGTGGGTTTTAGCATTGGCGCAAGAGGAAATGAGCTATGCCGAGATTAACTCAAAGCCTCCTGGTGTTGTGAGGAGTGTGTGTATGTGGGAGGGATTGGCAGGGCTTACTACTCTCAGTCTTGGATCAAGTCCAGCTCTGCCTGAGGACATTTTTCCTTAAAGTAAAAATGGAACAACTGTTTGTTGTTGCCAGTAAAACCAGTAAGACTGTTGATCACGTACACTTAGACATCAATTATTCTCAGTCCCAGAAGAGTAGTCATTCTGCGGGCAAAGCCTTGTTTTAAAAAGCAATATGATGTCCAGCAGCTGTGGAAATGTACAGGAAATTTCAGCTTTGAGCTGAGTACATTTCACGGGGTCTACAACTGACTAAGTGGAAGATATTCTTTTATTTTGAAGGGGTCTTGCCAATTCCTATCCTTTAGTTCTTTATTTTTACCTAACGTTACACACTCACACTCAAACTTTGTCTTTGCTCCTTTTCATTCAATACAATATGCTTCTTGCTTTGTTAAGATGCCCCTGTGTCCATGTTGCCTATTATAAATTTGAGCTTTTGGCTATAGTAAATTGGTGCTTTTGATGTTTTATATCACTAGATAAAAGTAGGGTCACGCTACCTTTACTATTGACTGCACTGTGATGTGCAAAAAAAAAAAAAAAAAGGGGTTGTTCAGTCACATCAATTACATGACAATACTGAGAATAATTTTCTCAATATCATATTTAACAAGTTGGTGTGAAGAACCAAAAGTAAATAATTTTATCTCAGGATGGTATTTTTGTATTTCATTATTTGTAAAGCATTGCTTTGTGATTTGGTTTTAGATTTTTCTTCAAGAATCTGGCTTTGGTGACATATTCAGATGTGGACAAAGCTGAAGTAAACAAAATGGCTTTAATATCCATGCAGGCTGGTGTCAAGGGAAAAAGAAGTTGTTATCTAGAGGATTTTCACCTACAGAATTCACTCAAGGCTGAGCCGTGGGCCAAAATATTCCAGCTTGTGAAAGTTATTCCTACCCACCCTTTAAACAATTCGATTCGTGCTCTTCAGGCTCTCGTAGTTGACCCTCGAGCCTGTCTCCACCAATTTCCTTGCCAATTTCGGTCACCCATCTGCTGTAGACTAACCGGTAATAGCACTCCTGAGATATGTCTGCTTTAAGCTGAACAGAGTGAAAGTGGATGGCATCCCGCTCCTGCATCAATGAAATGTATTGATTATTCTGACAAGAAGGAGATCTCACTCCTAGAACACTGCTGAAGCCTTCTAACATGTGCCATTCAGCAGAGAAGCATGGAAACTACCTAGGACCTAACGCGACTGCAAAACAAGCCTGCAGCTGACTGTGAATGTTAACTGTGCAAGTTGCAGAGAAGCACGACAGGTGCGGGGGCCCCACATGTATTTGCATGACCTTGGGACAAACGTTATATGTACCCAGGCAAACACTTCATCTCCTGCGTCGTGTTTGTCCCAGTGGTGAGGATGTGAATTCACAGAGTCAGCCTTTTGCCTTGTGTTTCAAGTGGGTGGTGGGGAACGTAAATAGAAAAACAGAAGTGAGAAGACCCCGGGGACGACAAGAGTACCCCAACACTGACAAACATATCCTGAGGAGCTATTTTAACTGCTTTTATGGATCCTGCATGATTGACAGGCAGACTATTGTCAAGGATAGCCCAACAGTCCCTGGTATAAGAAACCTCTGCAGTCTATACTTTATCAGCATTACAGAAGAGCTGCTCAGAATGGCTGAGTATGTGATTCAGCAGAGCAGTCTGCTCCGCTAGCCAGTGGCTGCCCGGGGGGCTTCTGGTTCAGTGGTGAGTGTTTCTCAGCAACTCTTTCCTCTCTCCTCACGTCCCCGAGCGCAGCTGTCTTTCACTCTGTCGCCACTAGGCCATGTTAGCAGCTGTCCGTTCACACGGCTGAGGCTTCAGCTTACTGCTGAAGAAGGTTCACACTCAGCACATGTTGTGTTAATGAGAAGCAGAAAATGTGCCCAAGCCCTGGGGGCTCATACGTCTGACAGCCACTATGGCTATGGGAAAGAAGGCCAGAGTGCAGAGGCGGACCAAGGGAACAGTTACTCCGGTGAACTAGCTCCAGACAGACATAAATACATGTGTTTAGTGAAAATTATAGGGTATATATACACTATATTTAATAACGTAAAGCAGAGACACACTTTTTTTCCAATTGTTTAATCAGTTGATCTTAATCTCCAAACAGTTAAAGACTTATTTGTGGCTTACTCCTGCTTGGAATGATAACCTGCCACTACACTGACCATTGCAGATAGGTGCTGACGCCTGGCTTTAATGGAACCTGAAAGAAGTCTTAATCTATACATGGTTACATGGAGGACATCATTGGTGTGCCTCTTCCCCACCGTTCAAGCCACTTTCACCACACTTTTCGGCTCAGCAACTTCCTCAGCCTCCACAAAGCATTCAGATTGTGAAAGACCCCTCACAACTATTCCATAAGCTCCTTGTCCTCCTGCTGTCTGACAAACAGTACCAGGCATCTGCACCTGCTCAGCCATACTTGCAATAGCTACTGCCATCATGCTGTAAGACTTAATGCCCAGCTGCCCCCCCCACCACACACAGCTGACTTTTGCACTCTGAAATTGAAACTGAAATTCAGTCTAAGCTGCATCCGGCTCTTTTCTCATCCAAAGACACTCTTTCTCTTTCTCTCTCTCTCTCACACGCACACACCCACGCAGGCAGGCAGGCACGCACGCACGCACGTACGCACGTGAGCACGCACACTTAAAATTGTCTCAATCCTAATATAATGTCTACTCAACTTTACATATGCCCTCATGCACCTTGTATCTGTTTACTGCTACCCAGGTTCTACTACCCAGAAAACCCAACGCGGTGCTCCTTATCTCTGTTTGCAGTTCTTTATAAATACAGCCCCGCTCACTGCAAATGTATACATACATTTACCAAAGTCTATAACTGTGTATTTATAAGCATATACCTGTAAATATGCCATTAATGTTGCTTCGTAAAATTCATTATTGCACTACTGTTTCTGCTCGACCATGCTGTTTGCACTCTGTCTTGGTCCAGTTGCACTATATGTAATTTATGCTGTAAATTGTCCTTTGCACAAAACACTTTCTGTCTTGCATGTTTAAATACGGCCTTGAGGACACACAACTTTATCTTACTGTGCACTCTGTCTAAAGCTGAGATAACAAAGAAATTGACTTGGCTTGATATTGCTCCAGATAAGATGAAATGTTCAGCAAAGTTGCAGAGGAGAAAAAGAGATGGTCAGAGAGAGAAGATGAAGATAAAGGGTCAGAGAGAGGTATAGAAGGCCATGGCCTAGTGCCTGTGATCCCATGGTCCTTGGAGCTTGAGAACAGGGTTGCTGATTGCTTGATCATATGAAGGGCAGACTTCATGTTTCTCTGCACCGTGGGGCCAGAGGTCGCCTTTCATTTTCAGCTGAACGCAGAAGCAGCGCATCACTTGGTATGGCTATCTGTACAGTGACACTGTTTTCTAGATGGCATAATTCTTCTTGTCTCATGGCTTTATCTTAGAAACTCACGTCTACTCCAGGCTATGCTCTTCTCAAGACTAACGTGACCTCTTCGGGTCTCCTCACTGACATCTAACTACGGCTGACAGTTGAGACATCAACAGATAACCCTGCATAAGAAGCTCTCTGATGTTTCTGACTCAGTAAAAGACACTGCATAAAGTCATACTGAAATTCACTGAGCTGAAACAAAAAATCAGACATCGTTGTATGGTTCCCCAAACCAGGTGCTGTATGAAATTGCCAGTGGGCTTCTCACAGTTGTGCAAATTCACATAAACTTTGCCTCACTGTTTGGCGATAGGCCTGTAATGTGCTTCCACTCTGTGAAAATGACTATTAAAGAAAGCCTGTGGTGCTGGGCCTTGTTGCGAAGGTATTCTGTTTCCTGAGCTGCACTGAAGGATGTACACTTTATGTTCAGCATAAAAGCAGTCCAGATCATTTTTACCCTCCCTTCCTCTCAGAAGTAACAAAAAGGAATGGTTGAGTCTCAGCTTATGGCATGTATGGCGGTCAGCAGCTGTTGTTTCACACCACCATCATGCTTAATTAATCCAAACCTCCCTTTGTGAAGCACATAGACTAATTAGTCCGGCACAGTGAACGAGTAGAATTTTATTGTCCTGTTTTAGCATGCCATCTGTACCTTGAAATCACATTATATTAGTCTAACAATAAATTATACCATTAAACAAAACAATATATACAAATATCATTTGTCCATGATATCTTAGCATAGTGCTAGTGTCTTACTTTATGCTACTTAAAATCTTATATTGATTGCAATTTTTTGGCATTTTACTCCATCACCCACCTGTATTCTCTAGGATGTGCTGTTAATAGAAGTTAAAAAAAAAAGTCCTTCTAGTTGTCATTAGTTCATGTAACAGTTCCAGAGATTGCTTGGCCCAAGCCTCCCTCAGACCAGTACCAATCAGTGATTTTACACAGGACGTTTCCTGAACTGACCTTTTTCGAGTTAATGATCACGACTCCATCATGATAACTGAGGTGATTGTAGAAGGCAAATTATCTCCCCGTTCTCGCCGTCAAATAACCAATTTGGATTAGTGTCAGTCTCGCGCACTTGCTCAACCTTGGCTTGGAGTGGTGGCGGGATCTCCTCAGGTTCATTTCTCCCTCATGGGTGAGCTGGCCTACATACCCTTCTCTGTAGCACACAGCACTTTGTTACATTACAGCTAATTATGAGACACCCAAACTCTGTGACCTGTGAGAGACTGATAGAATACAACGAGGGGCATCGAGGTGAGCTTCCTGCATTTTAACGATTCCTTTTGCTTGATTAGCTTCTTCACTGCTCACACCTTCACTGAAATGAATGCCCCAGTACCTGAACCTGGATCAAACCCAGACTCCTACAGCTCCAGCACAAGCTGAGGCCTGACTAGACCGGCTGGAATAATGTGCTAATGAAGCTGCATGTAAATTGGACGAGTGCATGCACACAGAGGTGTGGAAGTAATAAACGCTGGTCTATTCATAGGAGGAGGGAGCACTGGGGGGCGGCTCACTGACATCTTGAGGGAGTGCAAGCGAGAAGTTATGGTGCGTTCAAGTGGTCATCATAAACTGGCAACTTTCAACTTCACCACAAGGAAGATGGACCCGAACAACTGATAAAGTTGAAAATATAAGTGTTAAACTTGGGCAAGATCATTGTTAACGTAGCCTACAGATTAAAAAAAAAACTGTACAGGCTACAAACAAGCTTGCTTTGGTAGTACCCTTTAGGATGTCTTCAATTTAGAGAATATAATGTTACCTTATTCAATTTCAGGTATGTATTTGAAGTCACATTGACTACGTACAATTCACCATTGGTCTACGCCAGGCGACACATGTATTGTTCTCGCAGTAAATTTTCCAGTTGGCAATGACCACCCGAATGGCAACAAATACCAGTTTTCAAATGTTTGCACCTCTCCCAAATTAGCCATATTAAACTGGTGACATTTTGTCTCCTTGTATTGCTCCCTGTTACTCCTGCCGTGTCCTTGTGTTAACTGACGTTGTGTTAACATGCTTGGCACTGCTGGCTAGTGCTGGAACATTGCTTGGGGAGCCTTGGGGGTGTGCCATTCCAGTAAACCTCCATCAAGATGGTGCTTGTTGCAGTGCCAATAGGTCACTGATCCACAGCTTTCCCTTTGGCAGGACAGATAAAGACATGCCATGTCATGTGAAGGGCTTTGTCATCATGGTAGATTGTCCACAAACAGCAGGAGTTGTTCTGTGGGCTGAAATGATAACTGAGGTTACAATGAGGTTACATTTTCTGTCCTCTGGCCAACATCCTCTGCTTACTATTCCTTACACTTTTCTCACCTTCCCATCTCATGCCATTGTGTATTCAACAGCTGGACACTTGTGAAGGTGATCATTCTGTCATACGTGAACAGCATTTAACCCATTCACCAAGTGAAGCAGGGGGTAGCCAGGAACACGGCGCCCAGGGAGCAGTGTGTGGGGACGGTATTACCCTTGCTCAGGGTACCTCAGAGGTGCTACTAGCAGTCTTGGGAATCGAACCCACGACTTCCTGATCGCAGGGCGAACGCCCTAACCACTAGGACACCATCTGCCCAGAGGGGTCTTGAAGAGGTGGGTCTTGAAGAGGTGGGTCTTGAAGAGGCGGATCTTGAAGAGGTGGGTCTTGAAGAGGCGGATCTTGAAGAGGTGGGTCTTGAAGAGGCGGATCTTGAAGAGAGGGGTCTTGAATAGGGAGGTCTTGAAGAGAGGGGTCGTGAAGAGGGGGTTCTTGAAGAGGGGGGTCTTGAAGAGAGGGGTCTTGAAGAGGGGGTTCTTGA
>JBBJLS010000128.1:5311867-5326391 GCA_037577275.1 Bryconaethiops microstoma
GAAAATGAGAAAGAACGTTGGGGGTTAATGGGTTATGTGTTTACTTTTAAAAAACTATATATTTGACACCATTAAAAGCAGAATCTTATTAACTGTGGTGTGGTCAGGAAATACCCATGGAAAATGGCAGCGAAGAATGTGTTTGTGTTTCTCCATTTCTCTTCATCTGTCACGATCTTGCTTCATTTATTGGCAAAAGAATATCATTTATTTTGTTATTTGCTGCTTTGCTGATTTTGGGTCCTTGTTATAAGCTTGTTAAAGGCAGTAGAGAAGGTGTGGAGCTCATAAGTTTTATAGATGCATTTGGGGTACAGCTTGCAGTTTACCTCACAGCTAAAGTTCAGCCTCTCACATCACCATGTTCAGGAGCCCCTGCAGGACGGAGCTGATTGTTACTGGACTTCAGGCTACCTTAGACAAACATAGAGAGTGGGACAGAGAGAGGCATGAGAAATCCCATGGTTGTCATATGTGTGCATTTCTCTGGCTGCAGCCTTTATTCTTGGGTGACTGTGTGTGAACGTGTGTGAGTGTATGCGTGGGCTTCGTCCCTTCTGATCCCACTCAGAGCCAGCAGCTGGGAGGACATTCTGAAGGGACGCATGCTACACAGTATATTCAGTATGTATTTGTACTTTCCTCTTTCTGTCCATCTCTTTCTCTTTCTCTCTTTCTCTTTCTTTCTTTCCCACCCCCTCTTTCTCCCACTCTTAGACACATATCACATGTTGTGGTTCAGCTCCCCCGCAGTGCCCCTGAACAGCAGCAGCTGTATGTGGGTGCTGATGGTCTGCTAGCACTATTGTGACGGATGGTTTAGTGGTGTTACTGTGACGGATGGACAGAGTGACAGACATGTTTATACAGGCTGCGTGTTTTCTGCATAGACAGTTTAACAGCTGAAGACTGTCTGTCTGTCCTCCCAGCCAGCTATCACCTCCTCCTGGCTCTTTCTGCTAAAGAGAGATAGGGGCAGAGGAGGACTGTGCGCATGACATACAACCTCGAGGCACAATGAAGCTTTCATGTCTTTTTCATGCCTCACCTTTGTTTTTTCTAGCCTCAACCAAGAAAATCAAGAGAGGGGAGAAAGGGAAGGCCTGATAGAGAAAAAGAAAGTTAGGGAAGCCCATAAGAGGCGGACATTGTTTTTTATAGTGTACTAAAAGAATGCGAATTAAGGACACACAAATGAAAGAGAATTAAAGAAAAATCTGATCCTACATTTTCCACTTACCCTAGATGTAGTCAGTCTGTCAAGGCATGTTCCATAGTGGACATTTTATTTTGAGAGTTTTCTTGCAGATTTTTTTGTGTCTCACCTCATCTTTAACTAAAACTGAGCTTTGGTTGTGAAGTGAATGTAATACATTCTTTCAACTTAAACCCTAAGCATAATCATAAGCCTGTTTATCTGTAGATAAGCTTTTTGGAATTCTCAAAATGACCATTTAGAGTCCAAATTTTACTCTATTAGTTTAATGTTGGAGGATAATGTTGCTACAAACTCTAAAAGTCAGTAGTCACCCAAATCTTTTCCATAAATAAATTGGTGAAACTTCTTTCACCCAGCTAAAACCATATCCAACTCTTCAATAAGGTAGAGCAACAGTCATAAATATCTGATCCGAGGTCAGCACTCTCCAACCCTGGTTTTGTCTGAAAACGCTGCCCGTAGCAGTTGTTTTGCTCATATCATACTGTATCCTAAACACACTGACAGATCTGCACCAGCTTAATGAAGAGCTGGATGCAGTTTAAGTGGTTTGAGAGAAGTTGTGGGCATATGTTTTTAAGTACATGATTTGGGTGAATATTGACTTCTAGTGTTTGTTAGCAATGTTACCTTTGAAAAATGTGTAAATCATTTTATGGCCAAACTACTTTAAAAAGTGCATCTTGCTGTATATTCTGTATTTAAAGGGCCAGTGTTACCTATATATATCTTCCCTTCAGATGTGCAAACTAAGCCTCAAAAATACAAGCCATTCTGTTGTTACAGCTACAGCTTGCACAGAAATGTACCTGTCTGCAACTAGATGGACAAAACAAGCAGAGACATAAATAGACTGGTTACTTTACTTTGGTTGCTTGGTCATTGAGTACTTGAAGTGGATTTTGAGAATTTGAGAATTGCCCTGCTGAGAGAGATGGTGTGTGCAGATGGGTGGACATTGTGTCTGCTGTAATAGAGATATGCTGATATCGATTGGTGGGGAGGTATGGAGGTGAGACCTATTTCATTCGCTCAATGAGAGCCGCGGTATTACGGGCTCCGCCGTGCTCTGCCCTCCTCTTTTATTCCCGCTCACCAGCGGCCATTCAGCTCACAGGAAATGATCAATGAGCTACTATATGAGCATGTGCTGCCGCGCCCCCTACTTATGTAGCAATTATAGCAGCTCTTGTACCAAAAAGACCCGCTTCTCTCACGTGACCTGCCAGTGATTGGAGTCCTAAGGCTGGGGGCGAGATAAAGACCGTTCATCACGTGCAATGACTTGCAGCAAGCAGGCATCAGAGTGCAGATTGCAGCAGGCTGGAACAGGGCTTCAGAAACTGCCTCTGACTCACTCCACTCCTACCCGCTCCGCTGATGAATGATCCATGAAACTCTGCGCATTAGCCCATCCTCTCAGCTGCACTCACAGCATTGACTCACAATATGGCCATTAAAAAAACACCCAATTCTGCATCCTTTCACATTTTTGGCCCTCGTTACTGAGGCTCAGGATTACTGAACCTAAGCTGTAAATATGGATTCATTGTTTTCTTAATGTCACCAAAATTTCACAAATCCATGCAAAGACCATCAAGACGAAATGTGGAACTGTACCTATGTTCCAACCAGCTCGCAAAACTTAAAGTACTCTTTACAAACAAAACAAGTCTGGATATTATTCTAAGCCCTTATGTTTGTTTGCATTTTTCTAATGTTTTTTTACATTGCATTTACATGTCCACCTACCCAACTTACACAAGGTTAACTTTGTATCATAAGAAGTCAAGAAGTGTTTTAGCCTGGACTGCATTTTGAGGCACACATGAGAGAAGTGAGAATAGAGATATTTATATCTTCATCCGTCAGTCATAACATTTAAACCACAGACTGGTGAAGGGAATAACATTGATTATCTCATTACACTGGCACCTGTCAAGGGGCGAAATATTCGACAATGACTGAACAGTTAATGAAGATGATGTGTTGGAGGCAGGATAAGTGGGCAAGTGTAAAGAGTGACTTTGACAAAGGCCAAATTGTCATGGCTAGACTACTGGGTTAGAGCATCTCCAAAATTGCAGGTCTTGTTGTGTGTTACGGGTATTCAGTGGTTCGTACCTATCAAAAGTAAAGATGACTGGTAAACCAGCAGGGTGATGGGAAGCAAACACTCATTGGTATACTTGGGCTAACCCCTCTGGTTCCAAATACTGTGGCACAAATGTTGGCAATGGTAGAAAGAGCTAGCTGCATATGGGCTGCTAAATCACAGACCAGACACGGTAAGCCCATGCTGACCTTTGTCCACTGCGAAAACCACCTACTACGAACAACACAACCTGGATCATACAATGGAAGAAGCTGGCCTGCTCTGATGAATCATGTTTTGTTTTACGTCATGTGGATGGTCGGGTGCGATGGCACCAGGGTGCACTATGGGGGCGGGGGGGAGGCAAACTAGTGGAGGCAATGTGACGTTCTAGGGAATGATTGGAAACCTTGGGTCCTGGCATTTGTGTGGAAGCTACTTTGTCATATATCATCTGCCTAAACATAGCTGTAGGACTAGATCTGCAGTACAGCCCTAACAACCTTATTCCCTAGTGATAATGGTCTCTTTCGGTAGGATAATGTGCCCTGCCACACTGCAAAAATTGTTTAGGAATGGTTTGGTGAACATGACAAATTCCTCAAATCTCAATCCAATCAAGCATCTGTGGAATGTGCAGGATGAACGAGTCCTATCTGTGGAAGCCCAACCTCGCAACTTACAGGACAAGCATTCTTACATACAGTTTCACAGGTGTCACAGTTGGAGCTCAAGAAAAAATTAAATGCAAGAATAATGTAGGGTATGGCCCCTTTTATACTGTAATTAATGATCCACCAAGCTAATATACTGACTCACTATTGGGAACTTGCTAAGGTTCTTAGACCCTGATATACTGACTCACTAAGGTTCTTAGACCCTGTGCACACGTATCTAGATGGGGGTTTTTTTCTCCGAATTTTAGCCTGCCATTCATGTGAAAGTAGTGTTTTCAGTCACTGAAAATGTTGGGTTTTGGAAAAGCTCTCCAAGGTAGAGATTGTTGAAAACTTCCATTCTCAGTGCATTTGAGTGGACAGATAAAGCTTTTGAAAACACTGGCATCATGCTGGTAATTTCTGCATAGTTGCTGAAGAAAATTTCACTTAATGAGCATCCAGAACACTGTCTAAATACGGATGCCAACTGGGTTGTTTCTGTGTTCCCACCAGTGTAAGGCTTGTTTCTAACCTAGTTTAACTTCACTTTATCATTTTACTGCAGTGCATTATCTTTTTAATGAACCGTTGATTGCGAATATTGAAACTGTCTCAGAGTGTGCACATTTCAGAGACAGTAGTGTAAACATTTTCTGGCACGTGTTTGTGAGAAATATCATAATTCCATACTGATGATCTACAAGTCATGCCACTGTCAGTTTTGTAGAAAATTCCTTTTTGTTGCACACGCTATATTTTGTATACTATGAAAGCTTGCAATGGTTTTCATGAGATGTGCATCAAATTTGATGTGTAATTACTGTTGCCTACCGGGCTGGCACGCTTATATCAGTGCTTGAGTGATCAGGCTTTTGTGTTCTCACTTAGATTTTCAAAAAGGCTGGATTAAAATCTAGATATAACCCTATATTGTTAAAAAATATCTGCATTGGATGAGGCCTTAGTCATGGTTATTATGAAACTGTAAGGCTGCAATTTCATAAAAAGTCTTACTTAAAAATATTACTTTTGCACAATACTAAAAAGTATTGTGGTACATGGGTGTTTCTCCTTTGCCTCCTTAACAGTAAACACTTAGTGATTATGGATGAGAGTTTTTGTGTGCATGTGTTGGTCTTTGTCTGGTAGAACTATGCTTCAGTGGTAACTTTGAATAGAAAACAATTTCATGTATCGTCTTCACTTTTCTAGGAAAGTATGTGAAAAGAAAACACCCCTACACTGGAAAAAGGGTGAACAAGGAGATGAAAAAGCTTTAATAATCAGACTAAAGTGAAACAAGCAGCACGCCATTAACCGGGCCGTGCACTATCCCATGCACTAGCTGTTGTCTTGCGGCATTAAAATAATGGAGTATTTTGGAAGGCTTGTTTGGGCTGTAATTGGGTCAATGGACCCTTAAGAGTTGGAGAGGCAAATAAGGGGAAAGTCTAGAGGAGAGGAGGAGAGCAAGGCTTTATCTTTAATGCTAGGATGAACACTTCACTTTAGCAACTTCTGACTCCTGTTGTTAATGGTGAGGCATGTTCATTAAATAGCAGGAAGATCGTCAGAGAGGTCTAACGATAATGCTAAACAGATGCTTAGCATATTAACCAGCGACGCTATAAATATTTATAGCATGAGGATGTAACCTACAGCTGTAGCCAGTGCAGCCAGTGTCAGTTAGTTTAATAACCAGAGAGTATGCAAAGAACTGCTTTATGACATTATCATACATTTCTGTTTCTCATTTTAATGTTGGAGGTTTTTTATGTATGTTTGATAGTGATGGTTGTGATCTTCTGTTTGACTGCCAGTGATGACTCTGAACATAAATATAAAAAAAACCAACCTGATTTAACGTTGGAGTTTATTATAAGGTAATTTTTTACAAGTATTATTTAGTATTTAATATTATAATTTTTTGCATCACAGTCGAAAAGCTCTCCTGTACATTATGTGACTGAATGAACATAAACTGACTAGGTAAAAAAGTTCGGGGTTAACTTTAAGACGTCACCTGTCCTGGAGCTTCAGACAGCTCAACCAGCACCACTGCCAGTTTTATAACCAGAACGATCATGACATGCAGTGTCTCCTATCATGCACGCATTTTTACATCAGGCATAAATTACACTAATGATCACAGGGTCGCTGACTGCATTTTAAAGTCTCATGTCATACAGAGAGAAGCATAATGTGGTTGCAGGCCTCCAGTATCTAACGGGACACCTGATAACATCAGAAAGCTGCAGACACTGTTTGTGGCTGTGGGTGCACTAACGTGTTCTTTATGCTTATGTTCGCTCCCTGCTGGTGCTTTCATGATTAGCAGCAGAGGATGGCGGCATTTAGACGAAGCCTTGGTGAGGCTTGATTATGAGCTAGTAGAACGATAAATCTGCAGTCAGTGATAGCAGCATGCACAGGCAGAGTGATTACTAAGGTTAGGCAATATTGCTGCGGTAGAGTGTTTTTTTTTTTCTAAGCGGCCATTATGGATGTTACGAATCTGGCAGTAAATAAAGCACACATCTGCAATTAGTTCCTTTTATTTTACAGCAGGATTAAATGGTGCTTTCGCGTGGCTTTATGGCAGCCTCATGTCAGAGAGTTAGGTCTGTAAACATGCTTGGTCGGGCCGGATGCTGAGTTTATTAATTTTTTTGTTGACATCTTTGGGTTACATGACTATACAGTAATTTTTCTGGATTAAAGAGGCTTCATTCTTGTGGTTTGTTAATAGCCAGGTCTTTCAGAGTGGGTCATCCATGTATCCACCTGGTGTTTAGCCCTCACTTTCTCTCTCTTTTTGGAGCTTTTGGCGTGCAAAGCACTGGGAACTTTTCTACATCAAGATTAGTGTAAGACTATTATAATTAAAAGATCACTGCTGCTATGCACAACACTGTTGATGCATTGATCACACAAGCACATAAAAAGTACACAAATAAAGACATGCAGGGAGACTGTAAGCTCTGGGGGTGATGCAGCCTTTACGTTTTGAATCTAGAGATTCATTGGTTCAGCACTGATCCTGCAATGCTTTCATCCAAACCAATGTTTTACTTGCTCCACTGCCAGTTATACAATCTTTGGAGACTTTTCTCTATTGTGTAAGGTCATTATATGAGAAGAGGAACAGTGCTGTTGCCATGCATGACCCATGCAAACCTAGAAACTGAAGATACACAGATGTTTTTGGACACTCTATCTTCTGCTAAGTCTAGGCCAGGGCTTCCCAAGCTTTCCAAGTCAACAAATGTTGTAGCATACCATGATAAAAGAACGAAATGTGACTGGGTATACACTATTACATGCATAGTGGAATTGTATAATAGAATAATGTTATAATTATTATGTGCAATAATATTATTATACTACATATATGCCCTGTCTGTAGATACAGTTAGCTCTTACCTTCTGACTGAAAAGATTAATATATTTCAATAATAGTTGGATATTACTCCTGTCTCCTTTTTAAATTAGTTCTGATCCTTGATGGCAGCTAGCTTAGTAGGTTGACACTGGACTTGGATCACCACTGCTCTTGACAAAACAGTCTCTGGAGCCTCTCCAGGAAGTAACCAGTCATGAGTGACGAACAGAAGTATTTGGTATGGCTGTCTGGTGCCATGTTGCTACAAAGTGTCAAAAATAGACTAGAAGCTTTGAGTGCAGCAACCATTCAGTTGTCATTTCAGAAAAACTCAACAACTGCACATGTGCAAGGGACCTTGCTTGAGGTGCACAGCAGGTATAAAAAGCCACATGGAACACACTGGTACCCTTTGGAAGCAGCGGAGGTGCAGAAATGGAGTGCTCATTCTACTCCTGGGGGCAGACAGTTTCAAGTACACCCTGCTGCAACATACCTGATACAAATAACCGGCTAACCAGCCTATCTATTCTCTGCCCACAAATGTCTTCTTTCATAGCAACTGTTGCCAGGGTGGACAGAAATGACAGCTTAACATTAAAAAGCCTGAAGAGAACAAAATTATTATTTTCAAATGATCTTTCTTTTGTAGGCCTGAGAAATGCTAGGATGGCTCAGGTAGGATTTTTGTTTGAGCTGACATCAGCTTGGTGACTTCCAGCCTGCCTGTTTTATTAAGCTACAATGCAGTCAGCACAGTTTATACAGGAAGTGCAACATTGTGTTGTAAAGCTGAATGTAAATCCACCAGGTTGATCCACCGGACGTTCTGTAAAACTTGTTTGAACTTGAAAAGGTGTAGCTGTGGGCAGAGCTTTGGTCAGTTATGAAGCCCCTTGTGAGTTAGGTCAGGCGTCTTGGAGTTGGGATTAGTTGAAACTAATTAGTTGGTCTTCAGAAGCAGATCTAGAGGTCGAAAGATCCTTCAGGTTAAGAGTTCTTGAGGTCTTCTTTGAAACAGCATACTTTTATCCAAACTGGTGTTCTAATTGCTGTACTAGAGTGATTCAATTTTAATGTCCTTTGTTATAAGCTAGTACTGAGCAGGTAATCCATGTATATACATCTGTCTGATCAGTACGAGTGGGAGGCCCATGTACAGGTTGACCTCGACAGTTTAGTTCAGCCTATAATCAGCAACTCTATCCATTCTTTTTCTGGTCTTTAGCTGCGCTGCCCGCTGAATTATCATGGAACTGGGAGTGATGTGGGAGGCAGGAGGGAAGCATTATTATGTAAAGCAGCTCATCTGCGCTGTCTGTGGTCATCTGGGCTCTTAACATCAGGCACCGGAACAGCAGGCATCTGTCATCCTCCCCCGCTGTGCCAGCCGGATGGCTAGTGCCCAGGAGAGAGAGAGAGAGAGAAAACGAAGTTTAAAAGGCAGTCGGTAGTCATTGACAGCCTTACAGCTACAATGCTAATCCAATGAACTAAGGCTTTTGTCTTCTTTTATACGAACATGCCCTTTTTAAAAAAGCTGTGGTCATCACTTTTTTTTCTGTACTTCGAATACTAACACAGACACTTCTGTAAAGGCCATGACACACTGACCCACTATCCCCCAACAAACACAAGCATTCTGTCAACTGTTGGCTTTATACTGCTCCAGAATAAGACCTAACTAGGCAACAAAAAAGTGTGAATAAGAGAGGACATTTTAGAAACTCAGCAACTGACCTAACCTTGCTTCACTCACAGATGTGCTCTGTTTGCAGCCAAGGTTATGGGGTTGGACAAACTTTTCAGAGTGTTGGCAAAATTCATCTTAAACTTAATCAACCAAGAACTAATGCATCAAACTATAAGCATCAAATGACCTAAATTTTAGAGTGCCCAGCATAATTTATAAGACTTGACTGAGGAGTATATCTTTTACCGCATTGTTCATGTGGATTTGACACTAGGTTCAATTTATGCACTACACAGATATATGCATTTGTACTTTTGCAAGTCCTTTCATTGCATCATGTCCACATTTGTTCGTTTTTGCAAAAAAAATATTAAGCTGGTGCTAAGCTTTTCTCCCAGTGCATTATAATTTCTGATGAGATTGTTTCTGATTTTTGTCAGTCATTTTGGTTTAATGGTGTTTATTGGAGTGTTTTGAGTCAGAGAGCTCTGAGCTGAAATAATTATTACATGATCTACCATAAATTGGTTTCATTTTTCTTTTTTTCCCCCCACAGCCACAGGGACTTAAAGCCTGAGAACCTGCTGCTAGATGAGAAGAACAACATTAGGATAGCAGACTTCGGCATGGCCTCTCTGCAGGTGGGGGACAGCCTCCTGGAGACCAGCTGTGGGTGAGTACAACCAACCAGCGCTCTGTATAACCACAGCAGTAGTGGTTCACCCCAACCAAGCGGACAACAAAAGTATTTCATGGATTATTTAATTGGTATTAGCTCTATAACTGACATTCGCTAATGTTATATCCTTACTTCTTGCTCGCTTTCTCACACACAGACACTCAAGTTCTCATGCTCCTAAATTGACATTTACTATATATATATTACACAACAGTTAACTAATTACTGAAACTGTCAAAAGTAGTTTTTACTTGTGGATAGCAGAAATGCTAGAACCAAGTGTGTTATTGTCTCTTTCTCCTTATTTCTTGCTTTTTCTCTCACACACGCTCTCGTTCTCATGCTCTTAAACTGACAGAAAGTGAGCCGCCTCTCTCATTACTTGCTGAGAGCTGAGGGCCGTTGCTGGGTGAAGGTATTGCTGGCTCAGGAGTGGAAGCGCACCTTTAAATGAAATTAGCTGTTATGAACGCAGTATGGCCTCTCCTCCTCCCAATAGGTTTACTCTAATGAGGTCAGCAGTGTATGAGGAGGAAGAGAGACAACTGCTTTAGGTACTGCACACACCCAGCTCTCTCTCTTCCTCTCACCCTTTTCCTGTTTGAATAGCTCTACTGAAGAAACTGTGGTCATGGATCAGGGTTGGCACACTCCTGAATACCTGAAAACTAGTACTAAAACAACAGTACTCAGTATAAGAAAAAGGTAGATTTATTTAGATAAATAAATATTGCTGCTGTAATAAAGCCTCACAACTCCTTTCGCTTTTATTCATTTTTACACCCGAAAATCTGAGTTGACCCTTACAATGTATAGTCATTTCATGACAAATAGCCAGTAGAATGTTAGAAAAACAAACAAAATGTTTCATTTACAGGGATTAAATGAAGAATGTCTTTCCTTCTCCTATAAAGCATTTGAGAGATTTTCTTAGTTGTATGCTTCTGTGGTAGTTGTGATATTCTTAACCGTAAGAAGAGTGGAAGAGGGTCATGGACACCCGGTCTATTTACCAGCAGCAAAAGCTTGGATATAAACACTCATTAGTCTGCACTTCACTGAGAAGATCTTTGGGGACTTTCTCTGTTGCTTTCAGATCACTGAATGAAAGCAAGATCACTGTTTCTATGCACTTCTTTGTCGATACACGGACCACACAAGCACAAAGAATAAAGATACACAGAGACACACTATAAGCCTCAGGCATTCTGTAGCCTTTACCTTTTGAAATAGTCTTGGGGTTCAAAGGTTTCCTGAGTTCAGCTCTGACCCAGCGTACCTTTTATCCAAACCTTTGTCTTCTACTTGCTCCACTAGAGTCATCCAGTCCCAATATCCTGCCTCATATCTTCATAATGCAGGGATACACAGGGCATGTGTGTCACATAGCAGCCCCTGGTACCATGACTCAGCAGTGGAGATCAGAATGAATCGGTGTTTGCACCATCAAACATAAAATCCTGCCCTTGCCTTACTGGACCATCCCCTTTATTGTTAAGTATTTGAATTTATAATATTTCTTCCACTGAATCTTGCAACTCATTACAGAGGTATGTTGATATGATACAGACTAAGGTTGAGGAAAATAAGGCTGATGTCATTATCTGAGTAATAGAGGTTATCTGACTCATGCTTCCTTGAGTGAGATACTGGTGCTAATGACAAAACCTGACATCAACAGGGAGATGCTAGTACTAATGACTATGACAAGTTCTTGGTCATGACATTAACACAAAGATACAAGCGCTGAGGACAAATCCTCACGGCATCCCTTTACAGAAAGTTAACATATCAAAAAAACTCAAAAATATCAAAAAGCGTCTACATTTAAATTGTGTCAATTCAAGTGTACACGTGACAAGAAACGACATGTAACCACACCTTTTTTCACGAGATAACACTTTATTTTCACATGTGTACGAAAAATAATGTGATACACACAAAGGCCATTTGTTAATTTGCATATGAAATCCCATCACAGACACGCTAACACAGATGACAAACTCTCCTGTTATCAACAGTGAGACACTAGTGCTAATGACAAACTCCCAGTCTTCAACAATAATGCTAATGACAAACCCTCATGACATCAACGCAGAGATGCTAACCGCGATGACAAGCCTTCATCACATCAACAGGGAGGCGCTGGCATTAATGACAATGACATCATGGCTTTATGTAAACACTGATTATGGTGTACTCTTTGTTTGCTATTTTATATAATGCTGTAAATGGAGGCTTATTATTGGTTATCTCAAATTGGTCACCTAGGACCACTCTCTTTTTGACCCTCCTTTGATATGTGTGAGGTAATCATCATGTCATTGCGTGATGACTAATGAAACTCCTGCTAGGGGTTCTTGATAGACTTCAGACAGAACGACACCTCTTCCAGCACGGAGATGACAGTTGTTAATTAAGTACATTCATCTCTGACAGCTGCACTACAGGTGTGTGTGTGTTGACTGAGGGTTGCTGTAGGTGTTCTATCTGCCCTTGAGATTGACTGACAAAATGTAGCTAATGACTCCTTAGGGTACAGCGAGGGAATTTGCTTCTCCCTCGGCAACTGAGGCCTATCTTTACGACTCAAATATAGAGGTGTCTGCTTTTCACTCACTCAGCAGTATGCGGTGATGTGTTTTGACAGCAAAGCTACGGCACCTCTTTAGTTGATACGACTGAGAGCTACTAGTGATTCTGTTCTCACACAGACACACAAAACCACACAGACCCAAACTTTAGTAGTGGCACGTCAATCAAAACCCCAACCACTGCTTTTAGTCTTTCATGGCCCTTTATATTGGCTTCCTAACGTTGGTCTCTTGTTGTTGTTGTTATTGTCATTGTTGATGGCTGCTGCGTAAATGAAAGAGGAAATGAGCTCTAGCGAATAGCTCGGAGAGGATTAATGCGCTGACACTCTTCCCCGTGGGGGTTCCCTCAAAAAGCCCATTCATTCTTTTAATGGCTCTCTATTTATCTCACATTCCCTCTCATATCCGCCAGAAATCCAGCAGAAAGTTTTGTCCCAGTGAGTTCCCTGTCTCATATTTAATATCCCAGAGTTGCTTGTTTGAGAGGAAAGAGCTGAGCAATGCTGCCTGCGGTTTCTTACATCCTACAAAAGTTGTGTTAATCAAAGCTCTTATATGGGGTTGCCCGAAAGGGATCATTTCAGTCGGGACATGTCAGAGGCAATATGCTTGAGTTTCACAACAATAAGAATAACGGGAACACAGAGAGCCTAGATTTCGATGTTGGAAAATTACAAGTTAAATACGCTTCCCTAACTTAATATGCACTGCGATGTCTCTGTGTCTCTAGTCATTAGAAATGAAGTAGGAGCTGTTTCCGATCTAAGTGCAAAGGGTCCACCGGCTTCGTGATCACACATTTTCTCTTTTGGACATCAGCTGGAGGGGTTTTTTTTCGTGGCTTTTTTGTTTGCCTTGCTTCCTAAGTATACTTAGTGTTGAATCTCGTTGTATAATGAGGAACATCACTCGCAAACAGTATGTCGATATTAGCATAGCCTCTTGCTTATGGAGGCAGCATGTGAAGCTGTTGCGGGTGTCAGCTAGAGCGTTTGTTATAGTGAACCTTGACAGCTTGCCAGCCGTATTACCATTATTCCTCCTGAAGGCGTCTGACAGCATTGTGTCTTACGAAAGTCCCTTGTTCACACACTGTTGAAGGGATCTGATCAGTACAGCAGCAGCACACAGTAGAGGAGGATTATTCAAGACAGATAAATGATCAGGAAGCATGGCAACACATAATAAAGGAATTACCGGGACATTTGTTTGTCTCACCGTTAGGCTCTGGATCATCTGCAACCTGCTTCCTCCACCAGCACCCCCCTTACCAGCCATTTCAGGAGAATCTGTCATATTACAGGAGTGCAATTATTAGAAGGCCCCCACCCAAGAGAGGCTGATAACTATAAGTGACACACGTTCTCCTCTCTTTTTCCACAGGTCACCTCACTACGCCTGTCCTGAGGTCATCCGGGTGAGTGTGTACTGACAAAGCCCCTAATGATGTTACATATATGTATTTTCAGTAGGTTGTATATAACCTCTATTTTTTCTCTGTGTCTCTTTTTCTCTCAGGGGGAGAAATATGATGGGAGGAAAGCAGACGTATGGAGCTGTGGGGTCATTCTCTTTGCTCTATTGGTGGTGAGTCCTAACTAGTTCCCTTTAAAAGTTTCATATCAGCACACTGTCAGTTGCTCTCATACCTACACTTTAGAAAACGTGAACATATCTCACCTTTCACTTTGTAGAATGCTGTTCCATTATTGATTTTTGTTTTTGTTTTTATTGTTAAAAATGTTATTGTTGATGAATGTGTATTGTTTTCCAGCTCTTGAAAACTACTAGCAGCAATAGTAGCTTGTCCAGGAAAAACAGACCTTGTGGTCAGGATTGAAAGCATTCTAAATTAATTACTGTGATCATATTTCATAAGCCACAGAACTATCAGTACAAGGGCAAGTACATCCTCTCCGATTTAATAGTGGATCTTATTTATCTCTTCTTCTCTTCTCCTCTCTTCTCTTCTCTTCTCCTCTCCTCTCTTCTCTTCTGTTCTCCTCTCGTCTCTTCTCCTCTCTTGTCTCCTCCTCTCTTCTCTTCTCTTCTCTTCTCCTCTCTTCTCTTCTCTTCTCCTCTTCTCTCCTCTCCTCTCTTCTCTTCTCTTCTCCTCTCTTCTCTTCTCCTCTTGTCTCTAGACTTCTCATCTCTTTTCTTCTCTTCTCCTCTCTTCTCTAGTCTTTTCCTCTCTTTTCCT
>JBBJLS010000128.1:5359179-5409008 GCA_037577275.1 Bryconaethiops microstoma
TTGCTTTGTGCACTGGGACACAGTTATGCTGGAATAGAAAAGGTTCTTCCCCAAACTGTCCACAAAGTTGGAAGCATATTTAAAATGACAACTTTGTCTATGAAAGGTGTGTCCTTACTTATTACTTTTAAAAAAAACGTATTTTTTTATTTAACTATGATGTGATCTACCAAATGCAAGTCATTTGTCTGGTTTGGCCAAATGTCTTCCACAGAGATTCCCTGTCCCAGTTCATCTAGCAAACCTGACTCAAGGAATTCATTACTTAACAAGCCCCTAAGGCACTCTTTAGGTGTGTTCAAGAAAGAAAAGCTCTGATCCCACAGCTGGAATTGTGGCTGCTGCTTTACCACTTTTGGCTCAGGGCTGAATAATCCTTGATCAAATCAAATCAGTAAAAAGAGGTTCTGCTGTTGTCTGGGGTAACAGTGTGACTCAGGTAGGTCTGCTGTGATTTCAGGGAGGAGGAAGCACCAGGCTGGAGAGTTTCCCTTCTCCTCTCACTCAGTTTGTGACACCTGCGGCTTTCATACCTTTGTCCTTTCCTCCGCACTCCCTTCCTCTCTTTCCCTGTCCATCTCTCTCTCTCTCCACACCGCCCCCTGCATCGCTCCTGCTTTCTCTTTCCTCCTCTACTCTCTTTTCCTTCTCTTGCTCTCTTCCTCTCTACCTGTCTCTCTCTCTCTCTCTTTCTTTCTGTCTGTCAGACTCACTTGCTCACATGCCCAACACTGCCATTGCCTCCTGCCTTTTTCACTCTGTATGGAGCAACTCAGAGTGTGACTCAAACACAAGTTTGTATGGATGTGAGCTCAGGGGAGATCGTGCATATGTGCATGTGTTTGTGTGTGTTGGTCTGTGTGTGTGTGTGTGTGTGTGTGTGTGTGTGTATGTGTCTGTCTGTCTCTTTGTGTCTGTGTGTCAGCCATGTTCAAGTCACGTTTCCAAATAATCTCCAGAGTTAATATGCACAAAGGCCTTTGCTTATCAGATTGATGAGTAAATGAAATGAAACAGATCCATTGAGAGATTTAACTGAGGTAAGATTATTTGAAGAAAGTACTTCTAATGAAAAACAGATATCCAACCTACTCGCTCACCCATTCTCCCTCTCCCTCTTATAAATCCAGAGAACTCACAGTGTGCTGGAAAAACTGGCAAAATCTCAAAGTCGAAATGTGGTAAGACCTCTGTGACCTCAGAGAACTTCTCACCATCTCACCAAGCTGTTTATAAAGGAAATTCCATAATTCTCTGCATGTCTTTAAACACATTTAGTCTGTGGTAGGCTTCTAAATTGGGATACGCAGCAAAAATGTCCCTACTATGGACTCCAGCAGGGCTTAGAACTGCATTCTGTGTTTTATACTTATAAGCAAACAGTTTAACAACCTGATATCCTAAGGCAATTGTGTGAATCGTGGTCTTTTTTGGTTATTTTTAAAGGAAGTTATTTGCCGAGTCGCTTGTGCTAACTACTGTGTTCAGCTGCCGGTGTTTCTGTTCCTGAGAGGAGTCATTCTTGAGAACAGGACTTCACTTATGTATATAGATACACACACACACACACACACACTGACTAGACACTTTTTAGGTACACATAACTTTTATCGATGCTCAACTCAGGAGTAACACAGTAGTTAACTGTGTCCAACAGTGCAGCTGTATGTGTTCCGTTTCCCATACACACACACACACACACACACACACACACACACACATACACACACACACATACACACAGTAATATGCTCCTACCATGTCTGTGTCTCTGTTGTGTTGAGAATGGTGGCCCTGTGGGAGTCTTGACCATTGATGAATAGGTGTGTGCAGGAGATTAAAACAAATGACACAGACGAAACAGGTGAACTTCTGGATTTGTAAACTACAAATTGCACCTAAGTAGTAAGTGCAGCTGGTAAAGTGGACAGTGAAGGCAGATACAAGGTAAGTGAAGTGGCTTGATGATGTAAATATATGCAGTGCACTTCTGAGGAATATTTTTTAAGACCATAAACACATGAATATTTACAGTATTCAAAGGAGCCTTTCCCAGCAGAGCTGTATATTTACACATGCTCTGTATGAAGTCTTACAAACTCACTAAGCCTAACTGGAGAATTTTGGTTTGCTGCACTAGAATTTCTAAAAGGCTCTTTCTATGCCCTGTGGAAGTCTTTGGGACTAACCAGTGTTGCGTGATCTTAGTTTAGAAGCAGTCTTTCAAAAAAAAAACAGAGAACAACCTTTGGAATTTTCCTTTAACTCCACAATTCCTTTCACATTCCCTTTAAAGACCACCTCACTTTGATATCACTCTGTAGTTTAAAGCACAAGTCTTTCAGATGTTCACAAACCAAACACTGACACGTTCACCTGTAAACTAGAGCGGATTCATTCTTACAGGTGTACGGTTTTAGTGGCACTGTGCGCATGTTCATAAAAGCCTACACATGTTATTGTAATGCACATACTTTGTGAGTGATGTAAGTGATTTGTGCATGCAGGTGTAGTCAGTAATCTGTATCATGGAAAGACAGTAGCTCCCTAATATTAAATGTGTTATTTGTTATTTGTATTTATATGAACTGACATGAACTGATGTTTAAGCAGTGACTTAAATCTATGCTATGCAACTCAGATGGGGGCCGATTTTCACTAAGTAGATGGAGGATTTGTATTAGGCTGGTGGTCCAGCAAAGCAGGCTAATAATATGTAGTGTTCTTTAGAGGACGTGCATCTCTCTCCCTCTCTTTCTCTCTCTCATGCTCTCTTCCAGATTAATGCATACAGGATTTATCTCACTGCTTCCTAATGGCTACAAAATCAAGACCACCTGGTGTGTGCCTGTGTGTGTGCCTGTGTGTGTGCCTGTGTTTGTGTGTGCGTGCGTGTGCGTGCGTGTGTGTGTGCGTGCGTGTTTGTGTGTGTGCGTGGGTGGGTGGTTGTGTGTGTGTCTGTGTGCGGTGGTGTGTGTGTGTGTGTGTGTGCGTCTGCGTGCGTGTGCGGGTGCGTGTGCGTGGGTGGGTGGTTTATGTGTGTGTGTGTGTGTGTGTGTGTGTGTGTGTGTGTGTGTGTTTGACTGTTGTCCTAACACTGATGGTACACTACTGGAGCTTTTCTCGTTCAGGTTTAAATTGCCTCAGGCTCAGGCTGCTGGTTTCCGGCCTGGACAACTTCAGATTCCCTCTAAGACTCCGTAGGAGGGGAGGAACTCTTAGATAAAAACTATATTCACTTGGTAACATGTTACAAGAGAGAGAAAAAAAAGACTGAGGAGACGCAGAGCCTTCTGCCACACCCATCCACTGTGTATGCAAAAGTTTGAATGCTGTCTGTCAAATGACATGTTTTATTGATTTTTAGACTAAGTACACGTCCTCTGCCGGGAACCAACATAAATATGGCATCTTCTGGAAATGTTTCTGCAAATGATGCAAAGGCCCAACTTCTATTTGCTAAACGCAACATATTAGAAAATAAAAAATGTAATTTGTAATTTGATCATTCTCTCTTTAGTATGTTAAATCAGCAAATGAATGTAACTGAATAACTGAATAAAGAAGGGCTTCACAGTCCTGGTCCTGAAGATGTACCATCCTGGAGAGTTCAGGTTCAGCACACCTGACAGATTTTCTCTAGAAGAGGGACACACACTGAACTGACTGCCCTTAGTAATTGATGGATATGTTGCTGATTCAGCAAATAGACATGATCTTTTAAGAGCTCTAGACTGCTCCTATAATATTCTACTTTAATGTGCTTGCTCGTTTGTCCTCAGAGGGCCCCTGATTTCAGTTCGGTGCTATATAGAGCAGCGCAGGCCTGATGTGTTTATGAGCTCTGATTGCTTAAGCATGACATTCGTATCTGAGCTCCACTTTTCCATACGTATTATGTTTGTGTCTCAGGAAAAAAAAACATCGATTGGTTGCAGAAGTGCCTCTGAGTACTCTTATTTTCATTCTCTCCATTTTGCATCCCTCTCTCTCTTCCCTCCTCTTTCCCGCTCACTCTCTGTGGCCACTTCTCCTTGCGTGAACCCCATTATTCATTTGTTTGTTTCTCTCTCTTCCTTTCTCTCTCTCTCTTTTCCTTTTTTCTTCCCGTCTGTGTACCTAGGCAGCCCATTGAGTAACTTCTTTGACGTAATTAAACAACTTTTTTCAGACGAGAAGAATGGCCAGGTGCCCCACCCACCTGGCATGGCCAACAGACACCCGCCTAACCCCCGGCGGCATGAGCCCGACCCTAGTGACTCTAAGTGCCCAGCGGGCAATGCCAGGGACAGTCCCAGGATGGTGGCCTCTGTTGGAACACAGGAGCAGCCCTAGAGAAGATTTTCCATTGTAGACTTGTAGGAATAATACAAGCTCTCACTGATGTACACGCTGTCAGCAGAGATGTAAATGACGTTGTGCAATAGACTTTTGTATGATGGAATGACTGTACAAACACAAACACAAGAGGAGTTTAATAGGTTATAGCACATTTATATTTCCCTCTGCCCTGTCCCTTCCATTTCCCTAGCCTTGCTCTCAGCCATTGTCTTTTTTTTTTTTTTGCTAATTTTCCACATCTTTACGTGTGTCCCTTTCCTTCCTCACCTGTGTGCTGACTTGTTTTTACTGCCAGGAATTATCCAGAAAAGCTATTAACACCCCGCTCACCTGTCCACCTGCGCTCCCACTGACCCACACTCGTTGGCAGAGGGCGCTGTTCGCTGCGAACCAATTTCCGAGGACGCTTCATCCTTCCTCATCTTCCCTGCTCCGAAAGCCTCCATGGAAAAAAAACACACACCCTTCTCTCCCATGCTCTACCCTTTCCTTGCCCCAATAATACACACACACACACACACACACACACACACACACACACACACACACACTTTGGAGGAACTTTTTTGTGATAAGCCTTTAGCCTGCTAAAACACACACACACATACATACACACAAATACACACATATGGGTGCATCTATGGACATGAATAACTCTGGGATTTATTCAAAAAGGAAAAACAAATGGGGAGAAATTGGGAGAAAAGACCTTACAGATTGTCCCAAGGGGATGGAAACTCTTCACAGATTGTATTGTGTCATTTTCAACTTTTTTTTTCAATGAACTGGGTTCGGTCAGTCTATAGCCCTGCTTAAAAAGGCTTATTCCAGTATGGGTGGGGTGGGTGGGAAGGGCCATAAGAGGAATGATGTAGAGGTCAATGAGATTATACTAATGAATGATTTGTTCTGTTGTACAGATCAATACACTTCTTATGTATAACAAAAATGTCTAGATGTAAAACCAATGTTTAGTTCTGTTGTAGATTCAGATTGAAATCTTGTGCTGCCACATATGACATTATTTCCCTTGTATTTTCTTGTTCATTTCTGAATGTTTGGTTCATTCGAATGATCTCAGAGTAGCCAAATTCCACCATCGTTCCAGCTGTTCTATGGTTCACATCTCATGTCCCTTACCAGCAGTAGAATACGGAAGATGGAAATGTTTCATACACGTGCATATTTTTGTATTTTTTTTTTCCTCCTTATTTATTCATATCTGATCAACTTCTTTATCTGTACCCTAATTTATTATCATCAGATTATGTATATGAGAGGAAGATGTTAGATTAATTGAATGTTATTTATTTACATCCTTGAGTGCTTATATGTCCTGGGACGACAAGTTTGTTCATTTGAAGGAAAAAAAAAAAAAAGAACTTGACTTCAGAGAGTTATGTGGACATTGATGATATTTCTTTCTTTCCTAGCTTTGGATGAGAAAACAATGTAGTATATGTTTAAAATGGTAATTTGACAGTAATTTAAGAATGTAGTCTAGCCTCTTTGGGGGGAGGGGGGGTGAGCTTCTTCTTGATACTTGTCGGTTTCATTGTGTGTGCAATGGACTGAGACAAAAAAAAAACTCCTCTTGAATAATTTCTCTTGTAAATAGGCTAATCTCACCTTCTTCAGGTGTGAAGTGGGTGGGAGGTTCCTGCTCTTTGCTTTTAACTTGTATTATTGCTGTGTGCATGCCAGACATGGGCTTTCCTTTGCATGGCAGTAGTGTAATTGTTAAACCCCTCTTTCTACTCCCTGCTACGTCCGCTGTGTTACTCGAAGGGGGGCGTCTTTTGCCCCTCTTTTTTCTCTGTTATTCTTGACGATATTTTTCTGTCCTTCTCTCTTTCCCTGTCCTTTAGTGCACCTTTAGAGTTTTGAAATGCATCCTCTTGTCTGTACCACGTACCTCTACAAGGAAAGAAATTCCATCCATCTCACGACCCCTATTTTACAGTTACTTTTTTTTTTTTTTGACAAAAAAAAAAAAATGAAGCAATACCTATTGTTAACCATCCTGTTTTATACAGTAGAGAACAACTGAATCTGCGGCTCCATACGACGAGCGCGACGACTCAACTTTGGCCACGCAGAGCAGGAACAAACCATGAAGCTGTAAAAACCCTTGTAACATAACTGTGAGCCATTTCAAAACGGAAAAAAAGAAAAGGAAAAAAAACCCCAAAACAATAAACTCATTCACTTACTAGGAATGTCTGCTGCCTTGTGTGTGTGAGAGAGGATGTGTGTGTTTGTTGGTGTCCACTCTTCTGATGTCACATTGGTTTGCTAAGGTAAGATCCTCAGTGGTTTTATGGCTCCAACTACTCCAATTCATTTATATTGGATTTATATCGTCATCCATCCAGCATACACTTACATTGTTCGGAATCACTATTTTAAATAACACAGAAAATATGTTTATACAGATAAATACGGTAATAAGATGCTACTTCTTCAGAGTTTAAATCATTCATAGGAAGCTGTAAAAAGAGAAGAGATCCAGGGTGTTGAACAATGAAGTTTTAAAAAATTAACATCCAGGATGACTTTTATTTCTATTCTATTCAAAAATGTAATTGATCAGTTTACTAAATTATTATATATTTATATATATATATATATATATATATATAAAATAGTTGCTGTATGGACCAAACACAAGACTGGATTGGATTTCTGCTGCTACACTCACTCATTTTCTGTAACCACTTAATCCTCACTAGGGTCGCAGGTACCTTGAGCCTATCCCGGGATCAATGGGAGTGAGGCAGGGACTCAACCTGGGCGCTGCAGTGCTGCTGCTGCTACATCTGTACCAAAATGTAGCATAATTTTGCATGACTCATTTGACGTTATTAGGACTGTACTCATACCCTCAGCCCACGGTTTCATTCTATTCACTATACTGAGTTTACAGTATGTTCTCACGTTAAAATTTAAAAGCAGAATAATGATGCCTGAATTCAGATGCGTCATGGCTTATGACTTGGGACACTAGAGCTGGGGGCAGGAGGAGTAAGTGTATGACCAATATGCTATATTGAACTGGTGCTTGTTGTTTACAACTTAGGTGTTCAAATGATGCTGTTGCATCAGATGATGCATTCTCCATGATGCACTTTGTCAGTTTTCAGTGCATTGTTGCACCTCTAATATTACAAATTTTACCATTATTAATAGCCAGTTTTACTCATTAAAGAGCAAATAATATAATTTCTTGCAACTTTGGCTAAGGCTAATAATAGGCCTTCAGCCAAAATGTATGTATGAATAAAATTGATTTTGGACATAAAAAATGTGATTGGCGCATCCCTTCTCATAACTTAAAATACTTTCCTTATTATATTTTTGTTATTGAATACAACAGAAATTAATATATGATTGCAAATTTTAATGCTAGTCTATGTTCAGCAGTTAGTACAGCTCAGTGCCAGCAGGTGGTGCTATATAAACATACTGGTCATTTCATTATAACTGATTGATTGAAACAGCAATGAAGGGGATGGCTAAGTTCATGTTTTAATAAATAAACGCTTGGTTTTATATTATTTTATTTGTTTGGCATGGAGCACAATAAAAAGGGAACTTAAATAATCTCATTTTTAAATAGAAAATTTCCATTCCTTTCTCCAATACATTTGTTGTAATTTAGCTTATAAAAATTCCACTGTCTGTTGGCCTGCTCCATCCAGCCCGACTCCTACCAGATGGACTCTTTACAAAATGGACACTTGTCAAAGTGTAGAGGTTAAGCTCTTCCACAGACACAATTGTAGGTTTTCTGTATTTTGATAGCTTTAGCTTCAAGAATGCCACTGCATTCACTATATGTATTTTACACACTTGTACAGTCTTGCTTTGTCCATAGTTGCAAGCTCCCAATGCATGAATTGGTTGTCATGATTTCTGCCCACTTTGTCCAACTTTCACAGCCAGTTTCTTCTGCCCAGCTGCTTCATCCTCCTCCGCTCCACGTTCTTCTGCCACTTTCTCTTCATTTTCATTCACTCCCATTCATTTCCCATCGTTGTCCATCTCCAGCTTGATTCCTCCTTCTCCTGCTCCTCTGAGGAACTCTCAGACGCGGGAGGTGATGTGGAGTGAGCGGAGTCTGCAGGTTAGTGTAGCCTCCAGTTCCTCCAGGAGCACATCTCTCCCTGGGCTGGAGCGCGATGCAGGTCCGCAGAGCAGTCCCCGGAAGTTCTCCCTCTCCAGCAGTGCACCCATACTCTGGAGGAAGTATCCCTCGCAGTACGTGCTGAGCTCTGCTGCCCCGTGTGCCTGAAGTATAGGCATGAGTTTAAATAAGTTATATGGTTACAGGTGAGTGACGATACATAATAGTTGCTGTTACTATAAAAACCTTGCAACTCGTGTTCAGTTTTTTTTTTTTTTTTTTAGTATTTACATTTTTAATGTACCACTTGAAAAGACAAGCTTCTCTTCACGTTATGTGAATGTTTTATAATGATGAGACCAGCAGACAAAATCCTGCTGGTTGCAATAAAATCTTGGAATAAAGGTAAGCATGCTTTCTACCTACATTCCATATTTAATTTTGGAAACGAGGTTGTCAAAACAGCTTGTGAGTGTTGTGGAGTGTCTAAAATGCACAGCAGTAACTGTCACTGGTAAAATAACACAGCTTTTGTAAAAGTAAACTTTTAATAGCAAAGAATATTTAAAAAAGCATAGGCCAAATTTTGGTTAAATAATCTGATTATATGTGCAGATGAACTGATTATGGATCTTTTTTTTTTCTTTTCTTTTCTTTTGCCTCTGAGTACACATGACCACCAAAGAACAATAACACAAGACAGCGATGGGCAATGGGGATGAGAAATACAGCAAAAGTACAATAACAGTACTTCATGACATTTACATTTTCATGATATATATGATACATGACAATATGTCACAAGATTTATTTTGTCTGACATCCAGTAGTGCCACGTTTTAAAAAGAAACCATACGGTCAAAAACCAGGTACAATGATTCGTATTTAACATTTCACACACCTTGCTCCACTAAGTCTATTTAACTGGGACTCTTTTAGTAACAAACATGCCCTTTGTGGTGGTGTAGATGTGGACTATGCGGTTTACCTTGGCTGTGTTGTAAATACTGACTGCGTTGTCCGAGTCGACGTTCTGAGCGCACAGCTGTTCACAGTGCCGCTGTAGCCCTACCAGCTGGAACAAACTGGCCACTGACAGCAGCTAGTAGAGGACAAACTCAAATCAGTTACTTCAGCATACACTTCATTCAGATACTTATTTAATCTTCTTGTCTTGTTATGCAGTGTAATAACATGAACATCATCTTGTTTTTATTTCCCGTTATCAGTAAGAGCCTTGTCAGACTTCCAAGGTCAAGAGTTTGAGATATTTTTGTTACGAGCTGCTCTGACCTCAGCCTTGTTTCTCTTACCTCCAGCAACTCAGGGACGGCCAGCTTCAGAGACTCTGTTCCCCCACAGTACAGATACGACATCATCACCTGGGGACATAACATATAATGTGAAAATGATGAGCCCCAAATTGTACAGCACAACTCCAGAACGAGAATAAGAGGAAGTTGCTTGTACCTGAAAAATGTTGTATTTCACATCACTGATCTCAATATCCTTGCAGAGTTGAGAGTTACTGGAACTGCTTGCACCCAGAAGGGACTTAAACCTGAGTGAGCAGAGATTTGCAGGTTGTTTATGTACATGTTTTGCACTTTAGAGATATTTAACATACATACACGTTCACAAAAAAAGGTGAAAAAGAAACATCTGTCAAACACAACGTGCCAGTTTTTATTTATATATATATATATATATATATATAAAATCAGTAAAATAGTTACTATGACACACTGTCATCACCTCTCAGATGCTGTGATCAGCAAAACCCTGTGAGCATAGAATGGTTTTCCCTCCACCAGAAAAGTCACATCAGACATCTCTTGGTTATTGAGGAAGTGAGGGTCTATACATAAACACAGAAAATGACTGATTAAATTATAGTTGATTATGGACAAAAATACTTTTTCTCTGATGTAGCAGAAATCTCTGTTACCGAGCTGTGCTGAGAGAGTTGACTTCATCTCTGAAATACGAGGAATAGGAGCAGGTCCATAGCAGTGACTGAAGATAGCACCCAACTGCTGGATTATTGCTTCATTCTGTGCATGCACACCCACACACACAAAGAGAAGTGTTTAGTATCCTTTGTCCATTTCTTCATTATTATGAAAAATCTACACTGTATCTTTTAGGCTAGATTTTAAAGATCTTCAGTTGTTTGTAAGAGCTCACATTTTCATTGAAGCTTCATGTTTATGTACTGACATGTGATCTTAAATCTGCCCAGACTACCCGTCAACAAACACCCTATGTAAAAAATATTCTACTAATAATAATTATTATTATGTTTGTAAAGCCTGTAGTGTTATATTTGTGCTTGGCACCTTGCTGCTCTTGAGAATGCTGAACATTAGGGGCATGCCAACAGAGAGCAGCTCCTCACAGTAGTCCTCCTCCTTGATTGTAGTGAAGTCTCGGAGCAGAGAGAGCATGACAGCAGCTCTGGACTGTAAATGTGCGCTGCGCAGAGACTCCAGCCACACGTGCAGCTTCCAGGGCACACCTGCAGGGGGGGGCACAGAGTCACTTCACATACTACTGCTCTAGTTTTGTTTTAGTGACATATTACATACTCCAGAGCAGTGGTTCTCAAACTGGTCCTCGGGGCCCCCAGCTGGTCCACATTGTGGCTCTATGCATTTGTGTTGAGAGTTAGAATACAACAAAAATGTGGAACGTCTAGGGACCCTGAAGACTGGTTTAAGAAACACTGATCCAGAGGATCCATAGCTGACTTACCCAGAGACCGGAGCTCCATGGTCACATCCAGGTAGCCGTGCTCTGCACTGTAGAAAGAGGCTTCTTGGAGGGCCTTCATACGAGCCTTGCAGAGACGGGGCTGTCCTCCCTCTGAGGCCAGGCTAGGACTGGGAGAGGGTGGGATATCTCCATTCCTGCCGTATCCCCCCATCTCTCCCTCCACGCCCTCCGCTAAAATCTCTTCCAGAGAGAGCACATCCTCTTTCACCTGCTGTGGCTGTGACAGGAGCTTCCTCAGTACATTCCTACAACCACAAAAGGAAAACAAAAGGATTGTAACAATTAGGGATGCACAATGATAATCAGTTCAGTACTGGCAGGAAAAAAATGATCAAACAGATGTTTTGAGTTGGCTCATATTACAAATAAAAATTTAATGACGCAATCATTGTAGTTCAGCAGAGCATAAGGTTTAAACCACGCTGAGGTGCTGTGCTAAAATATCAGCATTTCATTTTTCTGTGTATCATTATTCTATTTTTCTCCATGTATAAATACAAAGAAAGAAAAAAAATCTCTGTAGCAGTAATATCTTACATTAAAAGACTTCTTTATTTAAAAAGTATATAATACTTGGCATAGATGTCTTAATTAAAAAAGATAGTAATATTGAACAATGCTGGCAAGTACGATGAGCAGTAGCCCAGTGGGTCATGTGGAGTGTCTGTAATACATTTACTGGATTTGCCTAATGCCTTGTGAACAGTAAGCTGTTAGTCATATGCACAGTCTGGCCACATTCCGGTGTTTGTGTGTGTTTATAGGTTAACCAGGCTGCTTGAGACTCATAATGCGCCAAGTCATAGTTAAAGTGGCAATACAGAATCCATAAAAGAGCCAGAGTGCGTGTGGGCGTCTGCTTGTGAGAGCTTATAAGCAGCTTTAGAGCTGCAGGTGTAAGACTGCACACTTAGCACATTTAGTCGTTTTTCTGGTCTGTAAAGATTAGGGCCGTGTCAAACCGATTAATACAAGTGTGCATAATCTGCTCCCACTGACTATGTATATGTGTGAGATAGTAATCCATAGGGGGTATACGTGTACATTGTCTGAGTGTGAGTGCAATCAGTAGGGGGTGAGGGCATACCTATGGCCATGTGCAGCAGCGTGACTAAAGCAGTTCATGTCCTCGTAGAGCGATGATGTAAGAACGTTTCCTTCATGAGCCCTCAGCAAGGGGTCAGCGCCCCGCGCCAACAACAAACTCACCATCTCATAATTCCCTGCAGGAGAGATGGAGCGTGCGAGGGAGTGACGGAATAGTGGAAAGAAGACAGAAAAGGGACAGCGAGTAGTGAAAAAGAAAGACAGTCAGAGATCAAGAGAGAATAACAGATTGACAGAAGGAAAGGAAAGAGGAGGCGGTTAATTCTCTAATCACTGGTGTGTGCTGCAGCTGCTGAGAGAATTTTCTGCAGCGGTTCTTCCATGCAGCTATGTGTGGCCTCTCTGAAATCCCAACACGGAATGTCAGCCACACACTTAAAAAGTTTAAACCGACCACGGACCTCCTCTCTGCACCCTCCAAACACACACACCCTGTACACACACACACACACACACACCAATAACACAGCACACACTCCTAAAACACACGTTCCTGACCCAATTCAGTCAGCTCCCATTGGTTAATTCATTGTAGAGCTTGGCTATGGGCTGTCATCATAAGCCTATTTTAGGCCTGCCAGCAGTGGATGGCAGGGTAGGAGCTTCAGTGCTGAGTGCAGGAGCCGGGGTGGCAGTGAGAGAGGTTAACAGGCCTCAGGACAGAGAGTTTAAGTGTTTTCCCATTGCTTTTCCAGCTTCTCTAGCACGGACACATGACCCCTGCTGCACCTGCTGCACCCTGACTGGTTACCGGCGCATCACATACCATAAATGTGCTTGTTTTAGTGCTTATCCATGAAAATAAAAAATTTCTCACAACACAAAAGCAAACGTTAAGCTAAATTTAGAAGGTAAATATACTGATTTATTATTTTGCTGTTTTTTCTTAAACTGAAGAGTCAGTGATGGAATGTACACACTTTGCTTGTATTCTGCTGTAACAAATCTTGACTGTTTTTCACATAATTTGTTTTATATGTTGTAAGGTACCGCTCATGCTTAAGTGTCACATATTTGTAAATCTCTGTCATGAAACAATAAAGCAAACAATTCAGCTAATCCTGCCAAGAACACGGCAGCCGACAGGTCAGACTGACATTTTGACACAAAGCTCAGCACGACTCACATTGGCCACTAATCAGTGAACCGTGCAGGCAGTGCTGTAGACTGTGTGGGTATGCACCGAGGGTGTGTCTATGATGCACTGGGTGAAAAATGACTGTTGGCAGAGCATGCAAAGGTGCTCCAGTGTAAAAATGGCGCTCTTGTACACACCTGCTGCAGAGGCAAGCTGAAGTGGTGTGTCTGCACAGCTCTCCTGCCCATTGCGCACAGCTGCTCCCTCCACGCTTGCACCAGCATCCAGGAGAAGCTGCAAACACACATACTAAAGTTATGGAACCACATACACAAATTCATAAAAACACGAGTTTCACGAAAGACAAATGTCGTGACAAAACACATACTGTTCATAATTGCTTTTTTTCTTTTACCATCAACAGCAGTATAATGCTCTACAATAAAAATATAAAGAAATTTAAATTAAGAGCAATTTCCTTCTTATACTGGACTCACCTGTACCACAGAGATGTGACCGTGCAGCACTGCAAATGTTAGCGCCACCCAGTGGCGACTGTCGGGGTGGACGGAGGGGTGTTTTGGGGAGCACACTGGCACCTGGGTGGGCGGGACACAGAGCTTTAGGTTTCAGTCTTCACAAAGCAGCAGGCCTTTGGCTCAGCCAGCAGCTGAAATAAATGGTTAGTACTTACTGCAACATCGAGATTGGCCCCGGCGTCGATCAGCATCTGGACCAAAGCCTCGTCTCCAGCCGCGCAGGCATACATCAGCGGGGTCATGCCCTACATCACACACGCACACGCAGCAGGAAAAAGAGGACACACTGAAATCTGGCTGAAATTAGAACAACACTGTTCTGGAGACTCTGTGCTAAACACTTAACCTTTACCTTAACCCAGTGGCTCAGAGCAGATTTCTTAAAACAGTTTGTCACTATGGATTATGTCGAGCAATCAACTGATTAAAATTTAGTATTTAAAAGCCAAATGAAGATTATCTTAAATCAACATTGATAAGAATAATAAAGTATGCTCCTCTTCTTATTTTTTTAAAGAGAGCAAGAGGAATTAAAAATGAACATTAATAATCATATAAACTACCAACTAACAGTTGATTTATCAAAACAACCAATATGAATAGAAACATTTCAATGAAGTGTCCATGATGGCCCTTGCTGTGTGAGAAATATCTGTAGTACCTGATCATCCATGCTGTTGACCCCATCTGGCCCCAGCAGCTCGATAGCCTGGCCTATCAGATCAGTGCGGCCACAGTTAAGCATGCGAAAGCCCAGGTCCAGCTGGAACTTATCAGTGGCAGCCTTGGCATCCAGTCTCCTAAAGGAACTAAAACAGCATTCTGGCCTAGAGAGAGAGGATGAGGGGTGGGAGGGCAAGTAAAAGAGAAAGATTGACTAAGTGAGAAAACAGGGGGAGTAAGCAAAACATGGAGGGCAAGTAAAAACAAGACAAACTGGAAGAAAAGAGGTAAAAAGTGGGAGTCGCTTTATGATGATTTCATGGGAGGAGTAGAGTATTTTGCCTGAAGAGGTTATAAATCATAAAGAATCAGGCCAAGGTTCTGACATCAGTCTGTGGTCTAAAGTACTGGGTGGGAGCAGCTAATAAAGTTTGAGGGCTCTGCAGATGGCTTTTGCCTACATTTGATACAGAAATGCAGTAAAAATTAATACAACTGGATAGCGTGAGGTCATACGTTAAGCCGTTTCCCAAAACAGTGGTTTTTAAAAAGGTTTAAAAGGGCAACGGCATTTATTACATCTTATTTATGTAAAGCCAGTGCAAAGAAAAGGTCAACGTCTAGCCTAAAGTCCACAAAGCAGGGGTGCACCACTCCTAAGGAGAACTACTATTCGGCCAAGTTTAGTTCCAGTCTTAATTAAACACACTTGATCAATCAATAAAGAATCTAATTGGCAGGTGTGCTGGACCTAATTTTCCCAGGCAGTAGCCACATAATGAGCCATACTGTGGAGAAGTTGGTGCTTATTAAGCAAAGTGAATGAGCAAAATGAATGTGAGAATTCTTTCACAGACAATAATTTCTTAAACAAAGAAAAAAAAAACAGTGGCAGACATAGATGAATAACATTAAGCACATTTTTAAGACCAAAACACCAAGAACTGGAAAAAAAAAAACATGACACTGGTTCCAAAGGCTCAAAAAGAGTTACAATTTTATATAGGGGTAGTCAGGTATGTAAATCTCCAAAACTGCAGTCAGGCACCACTGCCATGTCGGACTGACTGTTGTGAATGAGGTGAAAAGAAGTGATGTCAGGAGGAGTTGCTCAGGAGAGTCTTACTTTAGTAGTCTGGGCTCGCAGTCTAGCCCTGGCAGAAGCTGCCGAGCCGTCTGTCGGACATCGTCGCTGTCCACCAACAAGCTGCGACGGTGCTCAGCGTGTACGATGGCCACCCGCATCCACTCCATGAGGGGAGGAAGCAGGAGGAAGGGCCTACAGAGGAGATAGAGAAAACATATCTCAAGTTAAAAAAAAGGCTATTTTAGCATGTTAGATCATAGTCTGAACCTAAAAAGAGAAAAAAGGAAACAACAGAGGACAACAGAGGACACTGGACTCTTCCTGCAAGTGCTTTTTATTCATCATAACCTTTGCAGACTCCATCCTAACATGTTACTGGTTCTGAGAGCTGCATCCATTTGAGCACATAAATATATGTGAAGGGACACTTGCACACAACCCTTTAGCGCAGGACTGGGTGTAACATGTTAAAAAAAACAGTGTTTCAAATAGCCCTCCTTTCCTTTCAGCAGGATGGGCTGTGTCTTTCACCACCTTGTCACAACCCTGAACTCACTGAGTTAGCCACAGCTGCTACCACTCACATTTGCTCCACAGTTCACACACTCCCAGTACACGAGAAGGCACTCTACATGTTTGTCTTTCCTATGCTAATAACAGAATTTGATTACTCTGTTGATGGCATTATGCATAATTGCTATCACAGCATAGTCAATGCAAAGTCAACAAGGCCATTATTAACGACAAGTGCTTTTAAATAGCGTCAAATGCAACGAACGGTTCGGAAAGTAACACAGAGTCTAGAACTGAAAACAGATGGAAGAAGTTTTTGTTCTGTGAGATGTAAACAGACATTGATGAAGATTTTACATTCGAATTATTTCATTTTGTAAGGATCTCATGCAAAGTGTGGGTTCTGTCATTGTTTTTCAGCTCTTCGTCTACCTGCTTGGGATTAAAACAGTGGAATTTGTCCACTTTCACCTTACTGCTTCGAACTTTAGAGTGATAGCTAAACTAAATGATGGAATAAACAAACAAACAAACAAACAAATACGTGCAGCAGGCCAGAAATGACCTACCTGTGCATCATTAGTCTTTGCTGGCTCTTAGCTATAGTAGTAGTATGAGTGAACCAATATTTAAGACAGAACTGACTAGCTTTGCAAAAATTTGTCTTGGTCACCTGCTCGAATCCTAAATTGAACCACTAAAACCAAAATGAGCAAAACTGGTCTGAGATCATCAGATGAGGATAAACACTTAGACTCCCAGTAAGACTGAGCCTCTGGCCTCTGTGCAGCTGTGCTACTCAGCAGCAGGAGAGAGGACAGGAGAGGGGATAACACAGTGTTAGTTCGCTCCTGGGGAGCAGCCGGCTCAGCAGGAACATGATAAAACAAAGTCACCCCACTGAGGCCCTGCCAGCCTAACGAGACGTATGCAAATTAGCCAAGCCGGGGGAAATGAGGTGTTCATTAAGCAAAGTAAATATGTGCAATAGTGACAAGAGCAATGCACAAAACAATAAGGAAGCTCAGCAGCAGGGAATAAAAAATTTAACAGACAGACAGAAGCAAATCCAGAAAAACAAAGCTGAACAGAACAGAACTGGAAGAGAAAAGACATAGAGTTGTTTTTAGAAAAACACTTGAATGGCTGTAAAAATGTATTTAGTCCATATTTAAGTGAACAGGCTGCAGCAGTGAGACCAAAAGCTGACGCACAGCGATGCCTAATATCTGTACTTTGGAAACAGATCATCAGTGATCAGTACATGTCCGTCATGGAATTTGAAAAACAGGAAAAACATGAGCATGCATGTGACTCAAAGGGTGTGTATGTGCTTTACCGCATGCTTTTTTAAATCAAATCTCTTTATCTCATTCGCTGAAAGGACCTGAGGGGGCTTCTCTTTATTGAAAACAATAAGCGATGGCACTACCAAAGTGTTTGAAAGATTACAATGTCCAAAAAAGCTCTGGCTCCCAGCCAAAGAGCGCATCATACAGTAAACTCCCATCCTTAAAAGTAATTATTGATCCTTCAAAAGCTGTCAATCCTGGAAATAACTTCTCTACAACAAAGCTGCTGAGTTACAGCTTTCGCCCTCTCAACCCCCCTTCGCAAACTTTTGATGGCTAGTCCACTCTTGTGGCCATGCTCTAATCTGAATGAAACCAAAGCAGTATGAAACCCGAGCCCTTCTCAACGTTTAGAACCTTTCGCTTTGTTCGCTTGCCAGAGGGCCACTCTGGTGTGTCCGGGCCCCTCTCACTCTCGTTCAACTGGGCCCTGGGTCACACCATGACAGTGACCCCTGTATCTGATTCGGGGGCTCAAGTTCAGCCTGTAGCCTTCGAGCTGAAACTTGAGCGGGGCCACGGGCCGCATCAAAGGCCGGCCGGGAGGGGCGTGGTGAAACCCGAGAGTGTGCTGTGCTAATTAGCCTGCCCCGCGCAGAGACGTGTAATGGGGTTTTGTTGTGACCAGGTCACACCAAAGATGTGTGACTGTGATTAGGCATGGGCTGTAGAGACCACACGGCCTGACTGCCTCCTGGCTGCATGGATGTTTAGGAACAAGCTGTAGCGGCTCTGAGTGTTCTGGAGCGCATACCACAGTTCACTTGTGGCTTACTAGGGTTTGACAAAGGGTGATGATGATTTCTACTGTAACTGTTCTCTGTGGAACAATAGGAGCTAAGTGTGTCTTTTCATTTAATAGTACACAACAGTGCATCAAGAAAACTCAAACTCCATCACAATTCAGCTACTTCTGACCTACAGAGAACTGCTTTTGTACACTGGAGGAATTATGTATAGCTCCGGAAAAAAAATAAGAGACTGCTGCAAAAACGTTCAGTTTCTCAGGTTTTATCTTTCATAGGTGCAAGTGTATATTCTCTTAATTTCCAAATAAAATTTTGTTCTTTAAAGCATAATTTTAAAGGAAACGACAAAACATCAAAATAAGAGAAATAATGCAGTGTTTACAGAAGACGAATAATTCAAAGAAAACAAATCTCTTGTTCACTTAAAGAAAATGGCAATAATTTCCTTTGATGAACTTAGTAGTGATTTACCATCTAACTGCTCACATTGTGAGAGGAGAGTGTTGATTACAGCAGTGTTTTTTATACTTTTCCTTTAAATAAGACTTGATTCAGGTGATCACTAATCAGTGCCTCGTAAAGCAGAATGAGGTGCTTGTGTAGGAATTGAACAGACACTGGAATGGAATGGTTGTTATACTCAGAGAGATGCTGATTTAAAAATAAATAGCAGTGGACTCTTCTTTTTTTTTTCCCCGAAGCTGTAGATGGTATTGTAGAGCAGACATTATTTATTACATTTAAAAACAGCCTGAGAATGATCAGAAAATGAGCAGTTAACCGAATGTCAAATAATGATAATAGATAATAGATTATACTATTATTTAACAAACTATAATAGACATTTTACAGAACAGTTGATTCAGCAAATCTCTACTCTTTTCAAGTATTTTTCTACCCTTCTACTACTTTGCATGGGGCTTCTCGGATAATCCTAAAGCAGGGGGCCTTAGTTTAATTTCCCTTTTACTGTAACTGCTCATTCAGAATGGCCCACATGTGTAAACCCTGCTTATTTCCCACACATGCTTTAGCATGCAAGTCTCCTAACACTCTGCAGTCAGCATGTATGAGTTGTGCCGTCTCTAGAAGCTGACACATGATTAGTGTGTCATCCATTTATTTTAGTTTCTCTCTTGCCCCCCCTATTGTCTCCTAGTGAGATAGCCCCTCTTCACCCCTTGACCTCTACCTTTGTCCCTTTCTCTTTCCCCTTCTCTGTCTTTCTCTACCCTTTCCACCCTACGTCTCGTTACCAGACACGCAGGGTGCCCTGAGGTGTTGTAAATCAACCCTGTGTAACCATAAACTTTGCCTATGATCGGAGGACCTCACAGAACCCTTACCAGCGCCTTTACAATTACCGATCTGTGCTAAGACCACACAGCCTGCCAAAGCACGTCTGCGGTTTGACTTTCAAACAAAGGTTTAATAGACTTTTCAATAATAGGTGGCACAAAGAAGGAATCTAGAATAAGGAGTAGGGCCTTTAGTTTAATTACTGCCAGGGCTGAGGTACCACCTGTAACCAATTCCACTGCCACACACACACACTCCAGCTACACTGTAAATGGTGGTGGTGTGGATGGTAATGTTATCGTGAAGATGGCAGGGTGAGTTCCCACTGTGCCGTTTCTTTGAAGTGAACTAGAAGAGCACCTTTGTTGTTTTCCACTCATGTTTGTTATTTGAGGTTTTTGCACAGCATGCAGGCCAGATGTAGCAAACGCATGTTAAGGTCTGGCCACAGTGCAATTATCATGAGTGTGTGCATAAGGTACCTAAACATTTGGAGTGGCTTCATGCCTCACATTCACTAAAAAACATTGTTAAAAAACTACACTGACATCATCGACACAACCATCAAAGGATGGTACAGATTTTGCTCTTGGGTACTCAGGCATCAAGCAACAGGCTACAGTGCAGAAACAGAATGCTGTGTTGAGGGTGAGCATAGACTATTTTAGCATTTCCGTTTAGAATTAGGTCTGGCAAGAACACGGGCTTTAGTGTTAAGGTTTGTAATTAGAGTTAGGGTAAATGCTAGGGTTTAGGGTTAGGCACAATTTACAAGAAATGTATGCCAGAAAAGTCCATCTGGAGTCTCCCTTTGCAGTAAGCTGTAGTCATTAAGTTCTGGCCCAGCTAGAGCTATTGTTCTTGACAGGTTAATCTCAGCTTTTTGGGGGAAAGCTCTTCCCATTGTGAGCAGGGATGAGAACCTCCTGCTGGTGCCCTCAAGGAAAAATTTAAAGCTCTGATTCAAAGAAATGTGCTCCAGGGCTTGCTTCTTGGCCTGACAGTAATGTCTTGATCCTATTGCTTCTCCTCTTTCTGTAAGCCCTAAAAACCTTAAAGCCTATATCCAAAGAGTCTATGTAAGGGGTCACAGTTATTTTGCTTTCACTGGTCACATAGGTTGCACTTTTTCTTACTGTAAAGAAAAGACCAACCTTGATCTTTCCCTGTGTACATGCAAAAACAGTAAGATGTGATGAACAAAGATCCTAAAAAGGATTCTTTAGAGTGATGCCATGAAAGAACCACTCTTGGTTCCCAATAGATCCTTTTAAGGGATGCAGTTTCATGAAACCACTCAGAAGTTTTTACAGAACCAGGAGAGATTCTTCCATGGGTTGGTGCCAAAGAACTCTTTTTGAGCACAGTGGATGTTCTGCATATAGCACTTTCAACCCAAAGTGCTCAACGGTCCTGTGTTAAATCAAGGCAGCTCTGAAAGAACCCCACTGTGCTCATCATTTAATGAACTTCTACTACAAAGGCAATGAGGCAAGAATTCAAAGGCTCTTCACCACATCATTACTGCCTCTAAAAGCTCCTAAGGCTATTGAATCTCTCAGATTTCACATGCATATGAATGGGCCATCAGGTGTTAATTAGTGTGGATTGAAGTTTGCAAAAAGGAGAGCTTTAGGACTCACCTCTCTTTACTCAGGGCCATCCTGGGTGGGTCCAGGTTGGGGTTCTCCATTGACTCCATTTGAGGGCAGCGCAAAAAGTAGTAGAGCGTGTGTAGGGCGTCCGGAGACCAGGAAACCGGCTGCTGACGAGCGTGACGGGCTGGACTAAGGCCGGGTCGCACAGAGCTCAGGCGCTGCATGTGGTGCATGGCCCGGGACACCAGATCACCTGACAGGAGGAAACAATAAATGCAGCTGGTTCAAAATCTGCTCATCGCTTGTCACTAGCTTTAATGAAAGAATCCAGTCTGATTTCACATAAATAACAAAAACAAATGCACTTAATCTTTTTTAGAGTGGTAGAGGTTGTTCAGACTACAGATTTTACGGCTTAGAGAGGACATAAAGCTCCCAAATACTAAATATATTGATTTGAATACCAATGAACTAACAAACAAATATCTGAGTATTCAAGTTATTTGGGCCAGTCCCGAACAATGAGCCACTATGTACTACTCTGTTTTACGCAGTTGTGCTTCTGTTCATTTTTATTCATTTATCCATTCATTAAAATAGCATTTTATCTGCCGCTACAATCACTGTACATATCATGCAAGCACGCTGTTCTATGGCTGTTCTTTTGGATGTCAGTCAAATGGACCCAGCCTGTCTTGCATCCCAACTTTTTGGCTAGTCCAAATGTTAGCTTCTTTACCAATTGCATATCATCACACCATCATAACAAAATGTTTTATTGCATTACATGATATTTCAGCTAATATACAGACCCCAGGATCAAGTCTAAAAGACTACGCAGGCTTTCACAGTAAACAACACCCAATCACAGCTTACTTTAGTGGTGTGGAAACAAATCAAATATTGGATACGTTTAAAAAGGTATTATTTTAAACACTTTATTTCCTTCAGCACATTGCCCTATACTCATTAGGAAGACATGTGGTTTAGATTAAAAGGAACCAGAGTATGTATTTTATTTACTTAAAAGCTTCTATGTATTTTGGGTGAACATTTTTGCCAGACACCGTATCCGCTAGGAATCTAATTCGCCAGACTTCCAGGGCTTTTTCCGGTCCAAAATCGGTATTCAGTGTGAACTCTGATTTCTTTAACTGACTAAAGGCTAAACCTGGAATGGTTCTCCACAACTGCGTAACTTCTGGAACACAGTGATTAGATAAAGAAGAAACAATCCAAATAAGGTCACGGGTTCACATTCTTGTTGCGTCGTCTCTCACCCCACCAATTTCCTCAACTAGATCACATCGAGCTGCGTAGGTGAGGTATGTAAAATTAACCACCAAGTCTAATCAGAACTCAAGCAATAAGCACTAGATGAAACCTAAGACCGCATTCCAACAGTGCCTTCCCATTTACAGACACAGTAATGCTATGAAGTTGTTCCACAGTGAGATACATAATAAATGAAAACATAAATACAGCATAAATGAAAAAGCAATTTTCTCCCAGAGTCTTGGATATAGTGCCAACTATACACCCACCTTGCATACAAACACACACCCACACACACACACACACAATCATAGTCATATAATGGCATTACAGGAACAGCCACTCAAGTAGAGAAACATGAGAGGGGTTATTTGGCCTGCTCACTGCCACTCGCTGTTTTTCTTCAGACCTGAGCTCTAAAGGACACCCTTATGAACAGTAAATCAGGACCTGGTTAAGGACAGATGGAGGGAGGAGATGGGCCTCGCTTGGCTCTATCTCCATTAAAGAGAAAAACACATTCTCAGACAAAAGAAACAAAACAACAAAGAGCCACAAAAGAAGCAAAGAGCGAGCGCTTGGGTAATACCGTTAGTATTCTATCCTTGATGATGGCAGGGCTAAAAGCCACAGACACTGTGGGCTGGCCGGTCAATTTGTGCTCATTTGAAGTAATTACTTCATGGGTTAATTTCTAACCAGAGTAGGTGGCTTTTGATGGGGAGGGACCCTCCATTAAGAACTGAAGACCCCACTTGTAGCTTAAAGTGTCTTCTTTGTATTCCGCCAAGCCCTGGGAGGGGTCTCTGAGGAATTCAGGCTGCAGTCGGAAATCTGTGCTTCACTGCTGTGGATCGGATATGTTGTAGTTCAGAGAAGAACTGAATGAAATGTAAGGTTGATCAAGTAACAAAACAACAGCAGAACAAAAAAATGCTGCAAGGTAATGATTACTGTTTTTCTAATCTATAATCGTCTAATCTATTTTTAAAAACATTTTATGCATAAAATCTGTAATTCAGGCAAATCTATTTACTTGACTCCTGCATCACAGAAATTAAATCTGGGTTTATCTCTAACTGCCTGCTTCCTACAGTTAAAGTCAGATCTAAAAAATAACAGAATAACTGAAAACGCAAATTATCACATAGTTGTGGTGACAGTGTGAGCTGGGTTTTAGGATGCCTTTTCGGGTGCAGGGCTCCAGGGTGACTGTGGCAGTACAGATGTCCCACTGTCTGCCCGTTCCCCTGGGCAAAGCTAGCCTGCAGTGCCCTGAGTGTGTGGAGAGAGTGCCAATGCAGCCCAGTGGCCTCTATAAAGTCAGCACAAAGAGTGCTCTCACTCAAACTCCCTGACTGTGCAAACACTCTACTGGACCATTCCCCTAAATGAACGTACTCTTGTGTAGGGGTACAAAAAGCGGAGTGTCCAGACATTTGCAGGAGGAAATTTGCTCCTTCCATCAGCAAGCCGGACCCATTTCCCATCCCGTGCCCCCACTAAGAGTGTAAACACACACAGGCAGGTAGGGCGGCCAAGAGAAGGACGACTCGGGCAACAGAGAAAACCTTCATCACTGGGGAAATATCATATTTTCATATGTTAACAAATGTAAAGAGAGAGAAAAAAATACTGTCGACATGATAAATTACTCATGAACAGAGAATTAAACTAAGTGCTCCTGTTATGGTGGGTATCTGGTTAAGTAGGAAGAAAGCAAGGCACTCTGTTTTCTGTGAAAAGGACACTGAATTTCTAATTCATGTCACTATTTAAGACTGTTTATACATGAACATCCTGTGTGTAGGTTAGTTGGATCTATTTTGAAAAGTCAGTATATGGCCATTCCATTTGGAATTCATCCATTTTCCAGAGAAAGTGTCCTAAAACTGAACAGTATCAGTGTCCAAACTCTTACATCCACATATGCTTATAAATGTCCAAAATAAATATAACTCGTACATACGCATATACTTCTTATTACTTAAAACAAAGTAAAAACATGAAAATATGAGTTGGGCAAAATGACATAATTTTATCTACCAGTATACTTTTCAGTATATTGATACAGTCAGTACTGTACGCTTCATTACATTAGATTTGGTTAATATTTCAAGTCAATATTTAATGAAGTACTTATTATGCACTGAAAGAGTATATGTTTATGCATACACAGGCATCGGCCCAGAAATACCATATCTGTGCATTTTTATTTCCGACTTCCAGCGAAAAAGATCATGATACACTGGATTTTTGACATATCGCCCACCCCTAATTACAAAAAGCAAGACTAAGCAAGGCTCTGCTACAAAACCCTAGACCTGACATCACAATCTATCTCCATGTCAGACATTTCTACAGCTCTATCAGCCCTAAAAAAAAAACTGATAGGGGAATGTACTAGTCCCTTACATCCTCTAATAGATATGTAGCTGGACAGGATATCCTTTTACACTGATGCAAGACCAGTGCAGTTGAGTCTCCCATAATAACCATGGGACGAATTTTACTAAAAAATTGAATTCAAACATATGTGAAAGAGCAGCCTTTACCTGATTATCCAAACGACACAAGGGATCAGAGACACCAAGAGACAAAGTTTTTACACACACATTCTAGCATCCCTTGTTTTTTTCTCGCTTTTATCTTACCCAGCTTGATATTTAGAGAGCAAACACTCCCCGGTCCCACACCGACACGAGGAGTGTTTACCAGGAGGGAGGAATAATGGGCTAATCTGCCTGGAAAGATAAATAGCATTCACATTATCACCTTTCCCACATTTCACTCTGCTGAAACAACAGCAAGCAAACCTGTATCTGAGCAGTCTTAGCATGAGCTCATTTCTGCTTTGCCTCAGCCAGAACCCCCCGGCACACTGAGACATCCACGACTAGAAAGCACACTCAACCCATGCATATGAATAAACATTATTTTGTTTTTCTTACATGCTGAGAATAGCATGACAGAAATGCTTATTGTATGTTAATGGAGTTTTTTCCTCCAGGTTGCTTCCAACTCCCCACTGTCAGGATGGCCCAGTTTTTCAAAACATCAGAGACACAAGGAGGACGAAAGGGGAAACGTGAAGAAACATGGAGCTGAGGGAGCTGCACTCAGAAATTCTTTTCAGTGCTCCTCAGAGGAAATCCTGGATGAATCTTTTGTTTTGTCAGTTGCATGGCACATCATTCGGCACTGTCTTGGACGAATGTGTGCAAATGTTGGAACATGAACAGTGACCTCTATTGACTGAAGATGAACCTATTGAGTCATTACAGAATAGCACCAGTTATTTCGTTGTTTATAGAGATCGATAAAGACAAAGCGAGGGAGACAGAAAGACTCACTCAGTTCCGAAATGCTGCCCACGCAGGTGGCCAGTAGAGACTGCTCCAGGGTCCGGAGCTCCAGCTGGGCGTACGCATCCTCTCTGCTCTCCACCCCGGCCTGCTGGCCCTCTGTGTACGGACTAAAATGGGCCGGAAGTGACAGAACGCCTACAGAGAAATAAAGAAAGAAAGAGAAATGTTAAGAAAGTACAGAGTCATCTGCAGGCCCCGAACCTCCATAAGTACCAATGCTAAAGCAACGCCATTAACTTTTATAGCTGGATTTATAAACAGTAAGTGAGGCAGCCATTGTCTTTTATTGCCAAGTACGTAAACTATGTTTTATGGTTTCATTCTACAGGCCTTCTGAATAAAAGAAAGTAGACCACAATTGCTCCAGTCTCGACAAGTCTTAATCATCAGGAACTGAGCAGAGCCAGTCTGGTGGCAAACAATAAGCTCAGAGGAAGAAGACAGGTACATTTCTGTGCTTGTTTGATTCAACTGAAGAAAAAAACTAATTTATGTTTAAAATACACTTCCCTTTCCCTATCATGGTGTATTTTTGGGTAACTGTGGAGCTGTTAATCAGGAAGTGGGATGTTTCTCAGCTTCTATCCACATAACTTAAGCCCGAAGTTAACGATTGTTAAAAAGGAATATCCTTGAGCTCCTTTTCTATCAGACAACCTTGAGTTTGGGCTTTAGATATTTTTCTATTCTGAGAAATCCTTCTTGGTGAAAAAAGATGAATTTTTGCATGATAATCAAGTCATGGTGGTATGGCATTTTTTCTTTATAATTCTTTTTCATTTTTCATTGTTTTGCTTGTTTTATTTTTTTGTCGTTGCAGTGCTTGAATGCAAAGACAAACTGATCTTCTGCGCATTCCAACTTAAAAGTGCAAGATTTCACCATCAGAGTAACATGAGACAAGAACTGCGTACTTCTGTCTAATTGATTGCATCATTGTTTCAACTGCAACCCATAAATGTTAGCAGCGCGGATATGAAAAAAAAAAGGGACAAGACACAACAGGCCAGAGAGATCTTTTTTTGCAAAGTATGGAATAAGTTTCAGCTGAAGAAACAGAACCTGTCAAAAAGTAGTAAGCACAGAGGCATGCACAAAATAAAGGCTTTTGTTTAACTAAGTTTAGAGACCTCTGTCAAATATCATTTTAGATTAAAAAAAAAAAAGGTTACACGAAATTGTGCCTAGTGCTTCTTCAGGCTCTGCTTGTCTTAGAATTTTATTCACTTTGTTCACAAAGAGAAATCTTTTCCCACAGCCTGTTAATGGGACTTTCCCCAGTATGTGCTGGAAACTGGAAAGACTGGGTTTCTGATTCTCAGCAGCTCCACCCAGCTCCACTTGAAGCTAGAATTAAGCTCACCTCAATCCTCTGCCAAATGAAACATTTGCATAATAGCAAACTTGCTCTACTGAAGCTTTAATTTCTGGAGTAGAACAAGCCTTGTTACATCATACTCAGAATAGCAAAATGCGTCATCAACTTTCTTAGTCATATCTGTTTTGTTGTTTTTTTTGTGCTGTTTTGGTTTGTTTGCCTTTCTTCTGGTCAGATTTGCACAGGATGAGTAAGAGCTTATGACACTTTCACAGATGTCTACACTTCCCAAAACAATCCCGCTCTATCGTTCTCACACACCCTTTGAGATCAGCCTGCTATGTTTACGAGTCGTTCCTGCATTCAATCCAGAGTGGTCAAAAATAGCAGTTCCCTGCTTTTCATGTGGACCCATCATACAAAAAGCAGTTCAGCTGCAGAGAGAGACAAATTCAGCACTGGTGCGCTGTACTCCATGACAAAGCTTTACTTTGGCCTTCTGGGGCGGAGGTGCTGCCAAGTAAAAGAAAACAGGCTGGGAACCCTCACAGAGAAGCAAAAACAAAGCAATATTGTAAGCCCTGCTCATGATTTATGCATGCCACACCACAAGGAAGACTGGGATCTATCTCTTTGCTCTTTGTGAAGGTTAGATCCATCTACAATGTTTTGAAGCGCATTTTCACGGTTCGCACGTGCCAAGCGTCTGGCTTAGTCTTTTGGGATACCTCAGATAAAGCACAAGTACAAAACAGGGTCTTGTTGAATGTGATTGTATCAAGCACAGGGTGTGAGGCACAGGTTATCGCACACAGTATGAGGGTGGCTCCGGTCTCCCCAAATAAAATGTTTTGTTTCGGCAGTTCAGGGGCGGGTAATATGAAGATCATTTGTTGCTATCATGATCAATTTTGCCACAACATGTTTTTCACCATGGGAATAATCAGTATATCTAGAACAGCCGAACCACTGCATGTATCATAACAAAGATTAGGCAGACTAGCTTAAATTCACTGATTGTTGTGTTTTTCTCTCCTGATCCTTCTTAAATACTTCTGCAAGCATTGAACTAAAAAATAAATTGTACGCATAATTCTTTTAGCTTTTTAAAAATACAACGTCACTATTCTGGAAAGTTGGATCATGAGTTTATATGTTCATTTTATATACACATATGTATGTACTGTATAGGTTTGCACACCTTCATTACACTGTAGTTTAAACGTGGGGTAAGGGTCCCATAAACATGCACTGTGGCAGTGCTGGGACCAAGGAAAATCACGGCTCTGCCTCCATCCATTCCTGGGTCATAAATTCCTGCAGACAGGGCTAAACGTTGGCTTACAGTAAACACTTTTTTTACAATCTCCAAATGCCAACATGATTTACATTCATAATGTGGCATTTATAGCTTAGGGCTATATACCTATTTATTTTATTTATTTAAATCCACACCCAACATTTCCTGAAGGTAAAAGTAATTACACAGGTGCCCAAATATGATTTACTAACAAAGCAGAAAAAAAAAAACTTAAGTTTCATCCTAAATGATCTTCCACATGAGGGTAACATTTGAAAATAGCACTGGATCTTATGTTTCCGCAAAAGAGCTCTAGACTGTAGTGGTGCAATAGAACAGAACAGATTCAGTTTGAGTGCACGGAAGGCATCTTTCTTGAAGTATACACAACTGTAAACCAGAAACACACTGCCTTGATTACAACATGGTACATCCTCATAGGGACTTAGTTATATGAGTCAGAGCCTTTTTTAAAGAAATCAGTGTGGCCAATGTTAATAGGTGACAGATATGCTACTCATTTTTTGCTTAGTTTCACAGAACGAAAGCCACCTTTGCATTACAGTTCACATTATAGTTCAAAACTGCATGTTCAAAAATAAACAAATGCATAAATAAAAATGTGCACATCAAAATTTAAAAAAACAGTTTCATGCATGTCACATGCAATACCAGATTTCTGCTAATCTGGAGGATGTGGTTGGCCATGCCGTGAGCAAGCCATGGTTAATCAGAACCCTCTGCCTCCCTCATACACACTCTGCACTCCTTTATGAAAATCTGCCCACAACCAATTTGTCCGGTTGCACAGGGTATGGCCTCCATCTGTTTGTGTGTATGTGTGTGTGTGTGTGTGTGTGTGTGTGTGTGTGTGTGTGTCTGTGTGTGTGTTTGTGTGGCTGTATGGAAGAGAGAACATGGCCAGGGTATTTGCTGACGTTTACTATTCCCCACAATAGAAACGCTTTTGGTTTACAAAGAGTGAGCACACCAGTCTGTGTGTTCTGTGAGCTAGAATGGAATCCCGCTCAAAGCCCAAGGCTTGTTCAAACCATTCCTGTAAATACAATTGTGTTAATGTGTAAATATAACAAACGCACTTTTACACTGCTTCTCGAAACAGACCTTTACATAGTTTCTGTACGAAGTAGCTCTAGTAGTTAAAATTGGTGCTACTCTCTAAAAGCAAATGTTACGAAAGGGCTCTACTGATAAGAAGGAAAAAAAAACATAACTGAGTCTCAGTAATTCTCACTCAGTGTATCAGGAGAGCAGAGCCATGGGAGCTAACTGGCTGGGTGTTTGGAGTGAATAACTTTAGGAACATCCAGTAATAGAGAGCTTCTCCCAGGAGCCCACACCCTGCCTGCTTGCCTGCTTTTTCCCACAATCTCCTCTGAGAGACTGAGAGAGGAAGGGAGAAGACGAATTTAAGTTTGAAGGCTTCTGTTTAAGGCCTGCATTAAACCAATACATCAAGTAACTGATTGCTACCACAGCAAAAATCAATTTCATAAATTCACTCCCACATCAACCTGAAGGCTTAACATAATATATAAAATGCAGAGCAGTGGACAGCGAGGCCAGTGTAATGCTTGTTCAAGGCTTTTTTAAAGTATCTTTGCTTGCTTTCCCAACAATAATTCATACTAGTGCCTGTACAAAGTGCATTCCTGCTGCCTAATTGGTCTAGCAGCAGGGCTATGTTTGGTCTAACAAATGTCAGTTGTTCCACTTGTATCGGTGTGTGTTAAGTGCAAGGTCTTGCGCTTTTAAGACCCAGGAGGCCCCAGACTCTGATGTCTGAGTGGGCTTTTCAGTTTGTCGGAAGGCCACCTGCCTGTGTGTGAAAACAAGATATTCATTCATTAGGACAAGCCCTAGTTCCTCAGAGCCATTTCCTTCACACAGAAACTGCTATTGTGAAGGCGGCTGTTCAGAGGAGGATCAAAACACACAGCAACACTTACTTGGCCCTTGATAGACCCACGCCACCACGCACAGGCAGGAACAACAGAATTTGGCCTCCAGATGTTGAACATCACTAACGGAATATTGCTCACTCTAATGGCGTCAAAAAGCACCTGTTTCAGAGACGGTTGATAATTCATCTGGTAACAGCATGACAGAAAGCAAGAGAGGTTCTTAAATTGGTCCTTGATCTGTAGCAAGTGAAGGTACTTACAGGCAGGCATTCTACAGCAGTGAGGGAAGATTATAAGGCAGCTCAAACCTTGAAGCCTCTTCTCCTATTACTTCACAGATAGAGACAGCAGGCCCATTTAAGGTAGAGCAGGAATGTCTTTGAAAGGACTTTTTGCGGACAGAAGTGAGGTGGAGGTCCAGTTACTAGAGAGTAAAAATAGCTGTGTTTATCTAGCCTCGACTGATGAGTCAAGTTACTGTTAGCCCTTTATCATTACTGAGTGGACCAGCAGGCCTCGCTCCCTTCACACATGCTCCTCACACTAATTAATCACAGGGTGGATGTGACTAAAGACCGGAGGGGCTCTGCTCAATGTCCAACAAACACCTTGGACAATCACAAAAAGACTGATGTGGAAGCTGGTCATTAGTAACTTGGTGACAGGCATTTAAGGCTTTCACTATCAGTTATATTAGTATTCAGGCAATTACCTTGACAATCATAAACCGCCAACTTAAACTGAAAAAGTTTCCCCCATGGAAAATGTACAGACATCTAAACATGGGTTTATAGTGGTCATTACTGCTGTGTTTGCTGTGATTGGGCAGGATGGGGGGTTGGGACGGATTTGGAGAGTGATTTCGGTTTATCGAATGAACGTGGGCTGGTGTGCTGAGTGATCTCCTTTGTCAACAGTGTGGATTGTTTTCATTTTGTTTTTGTTTTACTCCCATGGTGGCAAAGATTTTGTTGTGGGAGCTATGGAAACACTAAACTTGAAAAGTAATCACTAAACTGATATATTGATAATAAACGTTCATTAATTGTACTTTCAACCAAATACGACAGCTCCAGATCAGTTACTGTAGGCTTATGACATGTGTACTGTCTCAGTTACTTCATGCATACAATCAGATTTGCTGTACATGCCTAACCGCACTTGACAAACACCATATTTGTGGTCTAATTAGGAATCATAAATAATACAGCATATCTGAGCTCACGATAAACAGTTATTCTCCAGGGGTTACTAGCTTTGATGGTAAATCTGACACTACGTCATGTGGCATTGGCTCCTGATCCCCTGTGAATGTGACCACTCTCCGTCTTCAGATGTCCTCTTTACATGATATATTGCTGGTAGCCAGTTCAGCAGAACAATCCCTAAACATGACTTTATTCTGAAAGGAGATATACATTCTTTCTGCATGAATCCAGTCCAACCACTGGAGACGGTGGTTTTTCAAGTTTATTGGGGTCTCCATGTTTTATATAAGGCACCAGAAAGAAGTCTGTCCTAACAGCTCAATAGAGCTTGGCTCTTTAGTAATGTATGTCTGGCATTGCTGAGGTTTCTGATTTTCCCTAATGAAGCACAGATTACTCTCCCTGCACAGACAGCAAAATAAACCCACCCAAACCTCCTCTTCATCATCTTTACTGTCGGAATAATACTGTCAACACTGATGCAGCGACGAAAACAAAGCATTCAAATAAGAAATTAATGACCATAATTAAGGAAATGTAGCATGACTCAACTTAGAATATTTATTTCATTAAGTGTACACGTGAGTAAACATGGCACCCTGTTTTACTTTGACCTGTAAAGGAAGATTCAAGCTATTCCACCATTAGCAGCTTCAGTAAGCTAACCTGTCAAACACGCATCTCAAAAACAAGCTCCTTCTGTTCAAACTAATAAGAAACTGTCCTAAAAAGCTAAAATACTACTTGCTGTTTGATCCCAAATTATGATGTGGTGGGCCGTATAAGCCTTTAAACTGCCAGTGTGATGGGGATATTTGCTCCCTCTTTTCCTCTCTCAGGATAAAAGAGCTCTTTTTGTGTGAGTCTAAGATCAGCTTCCCTTTTCCATGGTCTAACTGTTCACCATTAGAAAAGAAACTGCAGAACTGACCTCAGTTCAGTAGTAATGGGAAATTTCCACCAGCAGCCCTTTACAGCGCCCTATATAGCATGCTGTGTTGAAAACAGTGACTCAGTCACCTCTCGAATGTAACGTCTCCACTAAAAGAGAGCGAGCACAATCGTGCCACTGTGTAGCCTGGGCTCTGAGTGATGGGGATTGGGCAGCTCTGATGGACTTGTGCTGGATGGAAACTGAGTGTAGCAGCACGTGTGTTTTTTACACACATACTTACAACACGTGCTGATGTGCGGATGTCAAACTTCTAGGATTGCCACCCATATATAAAACCCGCTTCCCAGGGGGAAAAAAACAACTGGCTTGCTAAAAGGGGCCTTTACAAGACAACAGTTTAGTCCACATACCACCTGTTGTCTAAAGTTCGTTTATTGTGCAGAACTTATCCATGTAAAAGTGCAATGGCAAGCATATGGAATGTCGTGTGCATGACTGTTTTTGTGACTTGGCAGAATACAGGACTATTCACCATCATAGCAGACAAACAGGAAAGACAAACTAAACAACCAGGTGTGTTCTCTTGGACTCCTGACCACAAAAGACCGGCATCCAGATGCTCCACAGTGGAGCGCAAAAGACAACAGCTTCTTTATAAGAGTACATTCATTTACTATTTACTATTAAGGATGAGCAAGTATATACTATAATAATTCAAAAAGTATGCACAATATATCTGTCACAATAAATCTCAAATTCTCACACATTGTACTGTACTAAATCCAGTTAACTAGAACTAATTACAATCTCTCTGTAATGAACTGTGCTGTTGGTCATTGTTTTTGAAGTACTGACAATAACATATGGTCAGAAAAGCATATTGTGACATAATTGTTCATGATAATGAGATGTACCTTCTATACAATGTCTCAAAAAGAATCAGAAGGTCTTTTATCTACACCAAGTTTCAGGCGTGAGGAAAAAAGCGAGTCATTACTTTTGGGTCCTTCTCAGTCAGTTGCACCACTCAAGCTTTTGAGATCGAACATGGTGTTTCATCACCTGGGAGGAGCTTCCTCCCTTGCATGAAATATCCTTACTAAAGGTCTCACATTTGCTGTGTTATCTTTTTTAGTGAAGTTAAACCAAACTTTTGAGCATTAGCTAAGGTCAGCCATGGTCCAGAATGTAAACAAAGGGTCTTTTCTTGTGTACTTTTTAATGTACTGTGTAATACATTGGGCAATATTATTACTGTGCAATAAATTAGCAGGTCCTGGCAGATGAAACTTACATGGACTGTACAATGTTCATTGCAGTTCACTTAGGAGCACGACTGAAATCTGCAAAAATTAGGAACGGAAGCGCAAAATGCAGATGATTTTATTAAATCCAGGTCTTGGAAAAGTTTTTCTTGATAATCAACCCTAATCTCTATTCACGCACAGGAAAAATTCAATACAAAGCATTCAAAGCAAAGGCCACGGCTACAGGTAAATGAGAAATGACCTACTTGGCCTCATATTAGGAGAAACACTTGACTTTTTCCATTACACAAGCCCCTATTGGCCTCTCTGTTCTCTCTCTCTGAGGAATGAGTTGTAGATGGCCAGATTTGACATATCAAAGACTCCTTCTGTCTCAAGCAGCTCTCTTCTAAATACCATTCCACATCTCGCAGAGCAAACCTTTACCCGTAGAAAAGAAGGGAATTACTGCACAAGAAACACAATGGCTATGCTGTAAGTAGGTGCCGTGCTTTTGATCCAAATGAAAAGGGGCATCTCTGTCTTTCTGCAACTGTTATGAAATAAAGTTAAGTTGGTCATGCTGATATCATGGAACAATTGTTACAATTCGGCTTTCTGACTCCAAAAAAAATGTTGGGGTGGCCACCTTCTACCATTTTATAGTGGAAACCTGGTTCTTAGCAGGCAGAGTTCCAAACCTCACTTTCCTGGCACAGAATCAGTGGTACTCAAGCCAATTATCCTGTGTGTAATATTCTGCCTGTAATTACAAAGCCCCTTTTTTATCCATATGAGTTTTTTGACTCTTATGTGTGCTTTTACCTGGCTGATGGAAGGGTTTCCCCTGTGAAACTGTGGCTTAAATAAATCCCTAATTGGTTTGTGGGATTTCAGCCATTAACTTAAGTTTTAAGATGATGATGAGGGTTTTTCCTCTGAAAGTCAGAGAAAGGGTGTAACATGATTTCCAGTCCTGGGGGGACCGAGGTTTATCGATGTGAAAAATTCCTATCCCTCTGTTCAGTAACCTTTAACCATCACACCTTCAGGAGATACACACACACACACACTCTCTCTCTCTCTTACATCACCGCAGCAGTCAGCAGGAAACAGAGACCCCCAGCTTACAAAGGAACAAAGCTCCTTTGTGACAGGACACCCCACATCTCATTCACTCTGATAGGATTGTTTCTCCTTCCAGTGTGGAAGTTTTATCAGAAATGGGTATAGTACTAGTCTATTAACAATACTTGGTGAGTTTAATCTAATGACACTTATATATACAAGGCTAAGGCCTGATTAATACATTGGCTGGCTTATACTGTGATCCAAAACATTTATTTATGTAGAAAAAAAAAGCATTTTCTGAAGAGAACTGATCAGCAATAACAGAAAAAAAAGAACCAACTAAAAGAAACCAAAAAAACTTTTACTATATTGCTATAATTATCTAAAATTATATCCAGATGATACTATAACAGGCCCAAAGAGATTTCAGAGATTGTGTCTTTACTCATTTGTAATTTGGCCATATCTAAAATGGTAGTAGTTCATGGCCATCAACATTATAGGCAACTGAATGAGTCTTTTTTATGAAAATGTTAGTGATAGCGGTTGAAAAAGGATCTGGAAGGTACAGGGAACAACAGGGAGGGCAGTGGCACCTTAGACTAAAAAGTCCAAGAACCGTAGGTTTAAGACACTGAGAGTTTTTGTTGTGTTTTCAAGCTTAAGATAATTAAAAATACAGTGAGAACTGACAGTCTGCTGACAACCTACAACTGTTCCAGTCAGCGTTTAACTACACTACAAGAATCTGTTTAAAATTTGAAAGCTGATATTATCAGTTACTGGAATGGCCAGTTTTGGTGCCTGCATAAGTCATAAATTTCATACCATTCAGCGAAATGGGATATTCAATATCCTTGATAAGTGAAAGAAGACGACAAGCTGAGCTTTATCACTGAATCATCATCTTGATGAGACTTCCTTTGAGTTATTTCTTTGAATTATTACCATTCTCCTGTTTATCCGTAGCTTTGACCCATACCTAAACCATAGTAAAATGGATGAGTGTGACAATTTCTGTTTCAACTGAATGCTAATGCCAATCTGGCATCTTTCTTGAATCTCAATAGTACATCCCTATAGGTGGGCTCACTGTCTTCCAGAACAAACAATGTTTGGATGCCACATTGATCAAGATCAGGAGGGCATGACTGAGAAGGGGGGCAGCCTGCTGTTTCTTTCCATTCTTGTTCTAGGAAGGAAAGAGGGCCATGCAAACATTCATTCAGGAACAGAACCGCCTGTTTGTACCTCTTTTTCTTCAGGAGGCACCTGTTTCAGAATAGTCCGTTCTAAACATTGTTGTGCATCCCTGCGTCATTCTTCATCCTCCCCCACAGTCCCAGCTGCTGTAAGTACAGGTGTCCTGAGACTTGGCGTTAGTGAGACATCCTTAAACAGTCAACATTGTGAACAACAGAGCCCCGTTTTCATCCCCCAAAACAAACATGCTAGTGTAAACACAAAGAGCCACTCGTGCAAATACCAGCGTGCGACCACACCCCTTCAGAGATGCAGAGCCAAAACGGAAACCCTTCAATGTTCTCTGGAGAGCCCTGGACTGCTGCTCCTCCAGATTGGTTTACAAGGAAAATGAGGGTCAAAAATGTGGATAAGCAACATGAAAAGGGATTATTGATCACACGACAATGGGCAATCTTTCCTCCTTTATCTACTCTTTCAATAATTCATCAATGCACACTCCACCTTCAGCCCTAAGGTATAGTACATCATTTAAAGGACAGCAAGCAGCAGGCCTGAAGGCAACAGGAAGCCACTGGCCCATGGGCCCCAGGGACCACCCACAGGAACCCCATTCAGACATGCAGGCCAGATGGAAAGAACAGAAAAAAGGCAAGGCATTTGGGAGGTACTGCTTGCTGCTTCTCCTAAAAAACTCTCCATCTGTCCTCCCCACAAAGGTCTAAAAGCAGGCCTCAAGGAGACACACAAGCCTGTGCCAAAAAGCGCTTGAAGAACGTTGACATTTCTTGAGAAAAGAAGACCGCATTAAAGGCGTTTCCTGACCAACACAAGGTGAAGAAAAGGTCAATGCATTCTGCTCCACATTTTCTAGTCACAGACAAAAAAAAATGCCAAAATAATGGCAGACTGACTGCCACACTGTTTACCAATCTAGACCACTCTCCACCAATAGCCATTTCTTTTTCTTCTGAAGATAAAATAAAATACAACTTGCACTACAAAATGGGCTTAAACAATATGCTTTATTTTGCTGAATAACTCTATTTATATATTTTTACACTATCAAAAACATCTACAACGTTTCCTGACCGGGCAGTAATCTCACTCTTCCAGTGCCTGGCTAGACCCTTAACCCAAACAAGCCCAAAAAAGGGGTCAGAGGTGGACATCCATCTATTATCCTCACCGCCGGCTTCTGTGCACACAGCTAGCACCCAGGGTCAAATCTGTCTTCATTCCCACTTTTCCTCCACGGCCTGTCAGACTGCTAAGAGCACAACTAGCCCAGACACCCTCCCATTAGTCCTGGACCCAACACTCTCAAATAAACAACAGAATCCACCACAGACTCGCGAACAGAGCTTCGTGCCCACTGAGATCCGAACAGCAGAGGAATCTCTCGGGATGTCTAGCACCTTTCCTAAATAACCATATGTGCTAGCTTTCCTCCTCACATTTCTGCAACAAGATTATTTATGAGAATGCTCAGTAGAGGCCAGATGCAGGATACTACAATGACATGAGGCTAAAACAATGCCTTTTTTACACCCACATGATGATTCTCTTATGCATAGAAAAATTCAATTTAGTATCTGTGTGAGGGAAACTGATTCTAGTTTATTGTCAGAGGCATCTAACTTTAGCAATAACAGGATACTGCGATAATGAGGCAGTGCAAAAGTATGAGCAGGTTTCAGAATCCCATGTGGTTCATGCTTTTCTCGGTGGAGTTTGGAGAATAGGGAGGTGATAATTGGTTTTCTCTCACTGCCATTCTGGGAAGAGAAAGTGATTCTGACAGACCTGACAGCTAACTGCCAGTTCAGTCACATGAAAGCAGTCACTCTCTGGTTCCAAATCTGCAAAAGTGTCGGAACCATCCGCATTAGGACGGTGTTCATACCGATAATGGTGGCTTGGGCTGCAGAGAAAAACAACACAGTTCATCTTTTCAGTGTCTTAGTACTGAATTATTGCTTCCCCTGTCTTTTTGTTTTCGTTCCATCTGAAAATGCCTCCAAAACCTTTCTTCTGTTTTCCCACGAGTTTCAGCATAACGTTACAAGCTCTTTGTGGTCACTCCATCAACCACCAACTCCGATACACTCACAAGGGAAACATTTGAATGTGAGTTTTAGGCCAGGAGAGAAGAGCTTGGATGGATTGCCCTGGTTTGGAATGACTGTAAACTGCTGCACTCATCACTTTTAATCTGCTAACTCAGAGAGCAGGCAGCCGGATCACAATTACTGGAGCGTTGTCGTCACTGCCAAACAAAAAATTGGTGCTCTTTGACAGTTACATGCAAAAGGTGTTGATCCACTTCTGTACTCTGGAAAAAAAACTGTGTATTTCAAAGCACTCCCTCTCTAAACAAATGCTGATTGGTCTGCCTATAAATACACAAAACAACGTTCCAAAAGATTGCCAGCACATAAAGCCATATTAAGATCATTAGTCGTTTCCATTCACAGCAGCGGATGCAGACTACACCTAGTAAAATGTGAGATTCCTGAAGAGAGAAAAATAGGAGAGCCCTAAAACAGAAAAAGTAACCGCTGCAAATGAGTTCAGGCCTTGAAGTTGAACCCAATTGAGAGAGCCTGCAATGGCCTTTAACTTCCAGCTGTTATGGCCTTGCTGTCTGAGATGATGGCATTTCAAGACACATCTGTGGACTGGGGCTGAGGCTTGGCATCACAACACCGTCCCTCAGAGTTTAACCAGGATGAGAAATGCTTAGCGGAAAGACCTAAGACCTAACTACTGTTTTAGTGTGTGTGTGTGTAAGAGAGAGGGCTAATGAACATTGCAGATAACTGAGATCATGATGGTGTGCACAGAAAATAGTAATATTCAAAGCACCTGCAGCAGCAAAGAGCCATGCAGATCTAAAAAGGGGTCAGAAGCATAGGCTAACGTAATTATTTCCTTGTCAAATTTAATGGTGTACCTTTGCCGCTCCAAGAAAAATATTCTACAGTGCCCATTCGCAATGTGTTCCCTCACTTTATCACCGCTGCAGACATTTTGTGGAATAAAGCTGTATTATGTCAATCAGCTGTCAAACTACATCCTGGTAAAACAATCCGAATGTTACTCCATGTTTCTGGTGTTCAGGTGGCCACAGGGATCTGGTGTGGTCACACCTTATGGAGTGTTATTTACGATTTGACCCTTTTGTAGTGAAGGTGCTGGTGACCCAATACATACCTGCTGGAACTGTTCCTCTGAAGTGCTACCTGTTAAACACTCCAGTGTCAGAGTGCTTTCCCATTAAACTACTCCATAAATGTTAATGGATAAAGAGGTGACTTGTTTCTAAATAGTTCAACAGGGGAAAAAAGGCTAAATAAACCAGGCCGTAATTAAAGAGCCAACTGAAAGTAATCAAATAAAACAATGTCAGCTTTAAAATGCGGTTTGGCCTACGGATCATCGGGCTGTTTTTGTTCATATGCAAGGAACATCACCACTGTGACTCACATGTGGAAAAATAAAGCAGCAATCAGCTTGAGTTCTTTTCTTTTATAGTATTCCATTTGATTGGTGTCTAGAATACTTCCTCTATCCTTTTCTCCGTCTCGCTGCCAAGTCTCGTAACAAAGTGCTGTATCATAGGCAGTAAAGTGGGACTATAACCGAGCAAATCACAATTACCTTCACTGACTAAGCAGAAGCGTTGGGTTTTCTTAAATGACAGAGTTAATGAAGGGAAGATCATAACGGCCGCTTTGTCCCTATTTGAGCTTCACTTGCAGATGTCCCTTATTACAGATGTAACGGCTCTCAGGCGGCTCAGTACACAAGGGTGGCTTGTTCTCGCTACTGAGGACAAGAGTGTCCAGTCATGCTTATCTGTCCCTGCCCCCTTGGCCAATTAGTGCAGAAACAAAGAGGGGCTGAGCCTTAGGCAAAGGATAAAGCAATCCACTCATGACTTGTGCCCTGTAAAATTGGGCCCGTTTTAGTGGTCTTAGCAGTTGTCCACTACTGAGAGAAAAGTGAACTGAAAACCTCAGATCGTGTATGAACACAGGAGAAATGTTTGGACGCCAGAATGAATTAACATACATATTCTTCTTTCAAAGTGAAAGCACGCCAGAAGGCTTGTGTCCAAGCTTTTAGAATTCACATTCAGGTCATGTTTACTCAAAGCACATGTCCTTGCCACATGTGCATTCCGTCCTCAGTGCTCATAATAACGGTTGGCTGTGGCCTCAGAGGAGCTACTCTTAGACAGTTATCTACGCCACAGGCCCCGCGAGCCTGTACACACAACTCCACTTAGCAACAGGTGCGCGCTGTTATTAAGAATGTGATTCTACACAATTACAGGGAAGGTACTTAAGTCTAAATGGGGACAGATGTTTCAATCTCACTGTGTTTCTTATGGCAAAACAGCATGCTCTAAAGGTTCAGAGGTCATATGCTGGCTGAAGACTGAAGCTCATTTGAGGCTTTTCTATCATCCCTCATGGGGGCATGGTGTGGGTTAATGGTTCAGGACTACTCAAATGCAGTCTTGGATAAAAGCAGCTGTGATTGTACGGGTTTATGTGCTAAAAATGGCAATATTTTATTTGAACATGCATAGTTTGGACTCAGGAGGAGGTAAGGTGCATCAAAGTGCATCAAATACTTTTTTTTTTTTTTTTTAAGTAAATAATTTTCAGTTTCCAAGATATGGGCCCTTTAAGTGAGAACCTGATGCACTGGATTCACATCTACCCAATAAGTCAAGTCTTTCCTGCCAAGATCGACCAGCGATCTCACTGCTTCCAGAGAAGCAGAGTGCAAGTCCTAGAACATCCAGCTCATCATTCTTGATAGCAGACACAACGTGTCTCAACTCTTCCCATGCAAAGCTGGCAGATACGATCACTTTCATTCTTCAACATTAAAGCAACAGAATGCGGGAACACATCACTGCCAGGACAAAAGAAACGAGCAGGAAGTTAAACGAGCCAAACTTCAGAAAGAAGGTTAGGCTTCGAGTCAGTTAGACGTGCTTCCACGTGTTGCCCAATTTCATGTGTAGTCCAAAATTATCAAAAAATAACCCTGCGTTTACCAGCAGCTCTCACGGCTCTCTGTGCAGGAGCAATTTCTACCACTGTTAGATTTCCCACAGTAAACGTCTTCACTAAAATGGTCATATTTTATGGTGTGCCTGAAGACTGAAGTTGGTTCACATATCCATTCTGCTCTGGAAGCTTTTCCAGAAAGAAAAGGAGAAAAAGAAAAAAAAAATCCCAAATCCTGGCATTCATTTTGAGAATTCTGTCCAAACTTAGAGACAGTTTCTCAGTTTTAATACTCCACAGACAAGAATTCCTTTAAGTAGACAAAAAAGCTGCTTGATGAAGACCGCCTCTCCCATCTGGCTGTAAACGTCTATGAGCTCATTAATCTCACACCCTTTTTCCAGTTTCTGATATTTCCATGGCGAATAAGTAAGAGATCCTAGAGTGTTTGCTGTCAGTATCTCCAGCTCAGTTAAAACTGAACATGACTTGGGAATGCTGTAGCTTGTGTGGTTTAAGGCAAGGCTCTGGGCTATTTGGCTCTCTCAACTGGCATTCCTTTTGAGGGCAATAAATAGATGATATGACTTTCAGGGCATGCTATTTCTAAGAAACAAATGGAGAGCCTCCCATTAGTAGAAAAGCCTCCACTGCCTGTGTACTTTTGTGCTTCTGTCTTCATTAAACTTTCATTCAAATCCGTTTGTCTCTAAAATGCTGACTGTCATTATAGCAAATGCAATTGAAAACAATGTACTACTTCATGTGATTACTGCTTTTCAAGAGGAAATGTCTCTTCTAAACTTGCTTTCATAGGACTGTAGGTTTAAGGTCTCATATCTGTATTAATGGTAGCCATACACAGTACAATCTTCATTTTTAGCTATATCACTTTTAGAGCCTGATTTATAAACCGAGTCTTTATTCAGACATATTTTTCAAAGAACACTTAACTGCAGGACGAGAGTATAGGTGCACTAAACATGACTCTACAGTGGAGTGCATTACGGTGATTTGTTTGAATCTTTTTGAAAAGAGACTTTACAGCCCATTTCAGTTCTTAGGAACTCAGAAAGAAGGCAGATTTAATTAGAAAGCCCACCAAGAGGCAATTACATTGAGGATATCTCTGCTAGTCAATCTGCTTCTGCTTTGTTCTGGAGCTCCTTGTTTCAAGCAATTAAATATTGTTTCAAGCAATTAAACACAGATTCACTGTAAAAAGCAAATAGCTTCTTACTGATGGTAATAATTAATGAGTGCCATGTTTCACCTCGTTTCCACACGAGAGCAGACAGGAAAGGCTGTGCTGGGTCACGACAGTTATCAATTACACTATCCAACAAAGCACAGTAGGAACTAATAGTGCTGGAAGATTGAAATGCCATTCTTCTAATTACTCAAAATTATGGCTAAAGCCACTGAAAGACATTTAGTATAACCATTTTGTGTTTGACATTTCAAATTATATGAATGTGCATTAACAATATCCATGGCTCACATTCGGCATGGCCATATGTTTACGCTTCTAATGTCTTCTGCATACTCTGCGATTCCGATTACATCATTCTGGGCGGTTAGACAAATCTGTAGTTCTTTGTCTTGTTAATTACATATAATTAGTCTGAGCAATTCGGCTTCACGTCAAAAAAAGGAAAAGGTATTAACCAAACAAATGAAAAGGAATCAGTTTACAGTCACTATAACTGTAATTAAAAAACCCAACCGCTGTCGGAAATTAGCTTGAACCATGTGACACAACCATATACCAGTGTCACACCACATAAGTAAATAAATCTAAATGAAATACTGCAGGATATTTACGGCTTTAGGCCAAGTCACATGGTGAGAAGACATCACCTGCCATATGTAAGCTGAACTTATAGAGCTGAGAATGGAGTATCTTTCTTTTCCCCTTCCATGTCCAATCACACAAAACAACATGAAACACAAGCTACATGAAACTATGTAAAGAGAGGCCCAATTATTCCTCCATCACCATCATTTTCCTGTTCCCTCATTTTCCATGTGAGAAAAAGCAAAGGAAGACAGATAGCCTTTTCTCTTTGCTAGAATTCACCTCAACTTCAAACCTCTGTGTGTCATTGTTGGCCATCTTCCCACGCTGGCTTTGATTTCCTGTCTGGGGTCTGGGTTCTCATAGTGACAGGCTGAGTTCTGGGATATGAAAAAAAGCCTGTGGAACCGGACCAGAGAGGTGGTGTAAGGGCCAAGTCCAGATGCCACATGCTTCAGACGGCTGGACTTCCTCTCACTATTTGATAGTCCTTTCACAGGTTTGGGACGACTACACTAAAGTTTCATGATTTCACCAACAGCCTCTAACTGTCAAACACAAAGTCTGGGCTTCCCTATTCTGCATTTCAGACACTGACATCACATTTTTGTCAGTCAACTCAAAGCTGAAACGCCAGTGCAAGTAAGTGTTCTTGAAATCTGTAAAATTTCAGAATCTGCTGCTTGTTTTTTCATGTCCTGCTCCACTTGAAACGTGAGGTGGACACATGCTGCTCCACGCATCCACCCCTGTTCTGCAAACACACTCCCTTTCTCGTCAGTGCAGTATATAATGACTAAGCACACTGTTATCAAGCGGGAGACGGCCAGGGAGATAAGAACGCAAGATAGAAACGCAATGAAAAAAATATCACGCTTGTACGTCAGGCACAGTCAACTAAGGGGCATCCCAGATGCTTAAGAAATGAGCCATCACGTCATATAGACTCTAATATAATAACCAGCTATCATGCCCGGGCTTGTTTTTAGCTCCGGGGCCATTAGTGGCCTGCGCTGCTTTCACAGCTGACACACTGGCTTGGACAGGAAATGTGTAAACAGTGCCACTGACTGTGCAAGATGGTGTTTTCATTGTCCATGCCATTTCACATCCACAGTTACACACAAAAAATAACTTTCTCCCTGTCCAAGACACAAGTGCACAGAGCTTCAATTTCACATAGCCATATTCAATAATACTCTGGGCCTGGAAAGACATTTTTAGAGTCTGGATTTTTCCATCAGCCAGGGCAGTGAGCTTTAGAACTGCCAGACATTCACATGCCTCGCCATCAAGTGAATGCCACAGGAGTTCACCTCCTCCAGCCTTGCTTTCAGTTTACAGCTGTACGGACTGGCAGAAGACATTTGCCTCTCTGCTCTTTTCAATAATTAACTACCGTCTCCAAACATCAATACATAAATCCTGCTCTCCCAGATGCAATATGAATATCAATAGTAATGATCCCGAAGAGAGACATGGAGAGAAAAGGAGAGAGACACGAGTCAGAAAGAGACATAGTCTCCATCTTAGCTTGAAGGATTTAAGCTGGTACATGAGAACCCCTGTTAAAGCTGCGTATTCACGCACAGCTCTACAGGAAAAGTACGGCTTAAGTAAACAAAAAAGAGGCAGGACTGCTGTGGGGGTGGGGGGACACCGTGACTGGAGTCAGAGAAGTTAGTTCTGTCTTAAACACTTCCAGATGTGGTCCTGCTTGATACATGAGAGAGGCGCTTTTATAATGAATTGAAAATGAGGGTGGTGCTCGATCAGAGAGAATAGACTTCCATTGCGCTTTGTGAACGATCCAAAATAAGGACTGCAGAAGGATGGATAAGGAGCGGGCTGTCACGACACAGCTTATAATACAATAATATTTCAAAGGAAAGAGTCCTTGGTCTAACCCACAGCAGGTCGCTTCTGACTGATTTCTGTAAGGGACAGTACTGCTCGAGTTCAACAAAAAACAGAAAGACAGTAATTAAACGCCTTATTCAGCCAAACCTTGAGAGCATAACTGACTCACTGATCACATAGTTCTTCCAAGTAATGTCACTTAAATACTGAGTCACAAAAGCAAATCAGTAAGTCACAGTAACAGGAGTTATTCCCATAATTATAACATAACATCCATTTTCCAAGTATAACTAATTATCTTATAATAACAGGCTAATATCTAACATGATTTAGTACCTCATAATGAAAACGTTTCTCACGATAAAGAGATATACGCTCATGTTTACGATTTATCTACGACGTGTAATATGTCTTAGTATCTCAAAATTGCAACAGCTTTTAATAATAATGGGTTAGAATCTCAAAGCTGGCTTACATTGATATGTTATCTTGTTATTGCTGATAAAGATGTGCAACTTTTCTCATTATTATAAGTTATTCATAGCTTCTTACTATTATGACAGTAAATTGCTAATTATATGTACTTAAATTTATTTCAGGGATGGAGACAAGCATCCATACAAACTAGATTGATTCAAATGGAAAGTCTGTGTATGTGCGTGCATCTGTGTGCACGAAGTGCATGTGAAAGCACTTTGCTGACCTGGTCCAGTTAAATGCACATTGATCTCCGTTTGGCATTTAGAGACTGACCTGAAGCCTCTGTGGCCATGCTAGTCTGGCCTGGCAGAGACTCAGGGGAGGAAGAGACATTGTATGAGGCAAGTCAAAGTTTGATTGCCTGAACTCTCCCTGCCAAAAAGGGCTTCCAGCTGGACTGTGGCACGAACGCTAAGACAAATCCCTTAGATTCTTTAAAAATGGGGCTTAGGTTCTGGAGATTAGCTTTAGTGATTCCATGCCATCTTCTCAATTTGGTAATGTAGAACACATCCTTAAGCAGACCTCTGTAACTCTGAGGGAGCCCCTGTGGCTGCCTGTAACTCAGGCCTGGAACTGTCTGAAGCCCCTCTGCAGACACACACAAACACACCACCACCGGGACTAAAAGCTTGGTATTGTTTGTTTTCTTTCTCCGGGCAGAAAACTAAGCTTGTGCAGCTCAAAATGGAAACAAAGCACTATTGTATGTGGGTAAAAGTCCATGCTGACATCCTGCGCTGATGCTGGTGAGCCACAGACACATGTTAATTACAGTGCACACTGGCACACGGTCAATGAGAGGGATGTGGGTAGAGGAGAAATGGACTTACAGCTGGAACCGAGCAAGTCTGCACAGTGTGCCTGGAGGGAGGCCTGTCATCAGCGCAAAGAACAGACTGCTACCTGAACTGCAACAGATCGGTCTCCTGAGAAACCTGACAGGGCCCTCAGAGCGGGTCACGCGGACTAAAACATGCTGCGTATTTTTTGACAAACTGCAAAAAACATTTACTCTACTGGTGTACTTTATAAACTTTATACTTTATAAACACTTTGCTGTTGGTACAGCTGTGGAACATTTTGCTCAATAACCTTTACTGTAATATTGTAACACACAAATCAGCCATTCAAACTGACATTTTGTGTGCAAAGTCCAATTTGACAGATTCCAGGAAAGTGGGGATGTTCTCACGAATCAATTTACTGCTGTCCAATATTTAACATTCATCACAGCAGGGGGTTACCAGTGTACTTTTAATGTAGGGCACACTTGTGTGTAGTAAAGGTCATCACAAACTCTTTCAGCTTGTGTCTAAAACCACAGCTTGTGAGCAAAAGGAAATGTTTTAAAGGTTTTAGAGGTTCATTAGCTTAAAGGTTACTAGATAAAAAAATGGCTTTCTCATTTAGGACCTACTACAGAATTGTCCCATGTGACCTCCCACATCCTACTATAAAACCTAACACACTGTTCCATGTGACCTAAAACAACCTCAAAATAAAAAATAATGGCAACTGAAAAGACAGCATTGTCTTAAAATGTTGAGTTTGTTGAACTTCAAATAAGCTGATAGAATGTAAAACAGATTTCTGTTAGGTTATTGTAAGAATTCCACTTAACTCACAATTTTAATGTAGTCCAGTGACTCTGTTGCAGTTAAAACACCATTTTCTCGCCCCATTTTCAAGTTAACTGAATCTGTATAACCGACGTGTTCCATTCATTTTGTCCATGTCGTACAAGTCTTGAGCAGGCAGGCGTTTCTGGGACTCTTGAACTTTAAATTAATTCATAGTATGTAAAACACAAATTTTTGTTTTAATGCAGTCTAGTAACTTTTGTTTGAAGTTAAAACACCATTTTTATGTCAATATATTCTATATTCACCAACTTCTATATCCATATTTGTATTTTTGTATTATTTTTATAGTGTACTTTCTATATTATAACGTTGTGTTATATAGCTTTTATTCTATTAATAACACAGGTCAACAGGTCAAAACCATTAGAGATGAGTTCATGTGGGTTTTGTAGTATTTTTCATGCTGATTTCAAATCTGATTTTAGTTTTTCCTGCACGTACAGTTTTTGTGATGAAGCTAGTTATATATTGCATGATAGTGGTATAATTAGCATATAATAATCATATACTAAGTGTTTTTGAAGAAACAGTGGTGTCTGACTGACACTGATCATTATATCTATGCCACAGTGTGCACCTATCTGACTTCACACTGAAAATATTGAAACAGTTACTTGATTGGTGCCTGCAGTTTAATTAAATATGCATGCAAGTCTACTGCAAATCTAATATTACTCATAATTCAATTAAGGAGAAGTTACACTGAGTTTAAGTGACATATCGAGCCTGGTCTGTCTTGTAAAAACGGTTAGAAATGCGACGGTCCATTCAGTCTGGGTCTTCACTGTGGTCAGCATTCCTGAGGGAGTTCAGACAGACTGTCATTCTCACATCTTGCTCCTCTTTCATCAGCTGTCTCTCTGTCATAGTTCAACTTGTCGAATACTTTCTCTCATCCGCCTGTAATGCCGGCTTCATTCAAATGCTAAACACCTCCCGCTGCCGTCCACACTGCACATGCAAATGGAGCAAGTGTGATGGAACTGCTGGCGCGGTTATTTTCCCAGGCTATCAGAAAATTTTCACTGTGTAAGATACTCTTTTTTTGTTGTTATTGTTTTCCATCTTCGGATCTATTTTAAGACGATCCATGAAAGCTCTGAAGTGTTGCGGCTGTGAAGCAGCTTACGCACTTCCATTTCCACATTAGTTATTGTAATCCACTTAGGGCTTTGGATTCCACTCAAAAAGTTCAGGTGAAGTTTCGCTGTTAAAAGACTTGCAGAATTTCCTTGCTGCCCATTCTGTCTCATACTGTGTAGAGACTACTTTACAGTACTTGATTGCATTCTAAATAAGTCAGTTTCAACAAACCAGACATGCAGTGATTGGCCAACACTGGTAACAAAAATTGGTGTCTTTTTTTATTGACAATACACAATAGGGCATTTTAGCAAAAATCTGCATTCTAGATCATCGCTAGGAACAATTAAAATGATCTTTGTAGATTACTTGCTCAGCCAAGTTGCCTCTCTTTTTTATGTGTGGTCTGCTGCAGAGGAACGTAGTGTGGTGAGTTTGGGGGTGAGCAAGCAAGCATGTGGGTTAAAACATGGGAAAATGTATTTTTAAATACAAGTCAGGGTTTTAATATTTTAATTGCTACTCAAATGCTTACAAATCTTAACCCATCCCTAATGAATAATTATGCCAAAATCTGTCTCATGCATCAAAAAAAGCATTTTTATTTTTAAACCCAAGGAAATTTGGTCAGTTAAAAAAAAAAAAAAGGCAGAAATCTTTCGAACTCACACAAGCTGAATGTTGTCCGGTAGCTGAATTGGCAGTAATATCAGGAGGCTCCCTTAAAAATGATCAGATTTCCTTAAAAATTACTTCAAACCATTTCATGCATCTGCATAAAGCAGTTTCTAAGATTATTGATAACGTGTGAATTCAATGAATTCAAATAAATGACTCAAAAGTAATTTGAGCATATCCTGATTTAACTGTTTCTGTACTCCAATATTTAACTTAATCAGAATCAGAAGACATTATTGATTCTGGAGGAAATTGCTTAAATGTGATTTTCTTGATTTAAATTGCTTTAATATAATTTTGTCCCAGCCTTAAGATATTTCTACAACCAGTAGAACCAGCTTCTCAACCAACAGGATTGTGCAATCAGAACTATATGTTGTGTTACTGTTTTTTCCACTATTACTCCGGCTGTGTCCAAAACATAAACACTGCCTATCCAGAGAGTATTCTGAGGCAGCAAGGCACCCAGTCATGCTGAATCCCAAAATGAATGTTTGTGCCATAATGCTGCCTGCTGAGATTGTTCCTTTTGGCCATTTTTTGAAGACAACATAGATGTATCCTTTACTGATTTGCATATTTCCCATAATCCTGTATGTCAGCACACATCCAGTCAGGAGAGAAAAAAACTGGCAGAAGAAAGTTTGAGTAAAGATGCAAGTTTGTGTAACATGGAGTTGTATTACCATAACATTATCAACATTAAATGAATGTTAAAGATATTTGACAAGAAATAGCCAATATTATAAAAGCACCTGTTTTCTGTTGTGTTGCACCATTCATGCAATCGCTGTTAAACTGATATATACTGATATCAGTTTAAATCTAATAAACTATTCAACTTACTTTCATCTTACCTTTTTGAAACTATTGCAGGAGATGAAAATTTGTCTTTTACAACTGAGCTTTAGCCAAATGTGCTATTTGTAGTTAAGCTGCTATTGTGTATTTCATGACTGTTTTATGTTCTGGTGCAAGTGCCCGTTTAGCTAATGTAAGTGTAACCCTCCTAGGGCTTAAAAATACTCAATAGTAAACTACAATGAACTGGTATCTACCAGGGCTAGAAATTGAGAGAAGTATTTTGAGCCTTCACCGAGGAAAATAATAAAAACAAATCAAAATCAATTTAAGCCTAAATCAAGATTCAAGATTCAAGATTCAAAGCGTTTATTGTCATATGTACAGAAAAAAAGTGGCATTTTCTCTGTGCAATG
>JBBJLS010000128.1:5414220-5428122 GCA_037577275.1 Bryconaethiops microstoma
TTCCCAAAGGGGACAAACTTCCCCCCCCCCCCCCCCCCCCGAAGTCGCGGGTCAGAGTTTCTTAGAACCTAACTAGTAATTGTTTGAGGAAACTTTTTTGTGGAAATATATATTTTTTTCATGCGTTTTAGAGCTAAATTATTAAGAAAGATATCATTTACTAAGTTTATAACAAATATTAACGTAAATTTAGCTAAATTTCCATATGAAATATAACTATAATTTTTTTGTGCTGTGGAGAGGACACAAGAAAACTAGTCTTGGGATTTTGAAATACCGCTGTACTCAGAGGAGGGAGGTTTGAAAGTAGAAAATACGAGAACGCTATTTATTTCTCCTTGCTGCTGATTGGCTGCTGCCCTTTGACGCAGCTGCAGTCCAGATTTTCCCCAGGGAGCGTCTGGAGTGTTCTCGTGTTTTTCGTTTTGTTCTTAAAGCCCTTAATTTTATTTCTGTAAATTAAATTAACTGTAAATTAAAGAAAAAAAACTTTTATTTGCCTGCCTATACCAAAGAAAACGGGCGTGCATGAATTACCATACAGTCAGGGGTAATATTCTTTTTTTACATTCTAGCACTGCGGCAGCAGTTCGATGTAAACTGCACAGTAGATACAGGTTTATCTTTACATTTTCTTCAAGGGTAATATATTAAGCTGAGTTTAAAATGACAAAGTGTTTTGGAGCATATTTAGGGTGTGCACTATAAAATAGGCATTTTAGGCCATTTTATTTACAAATATTTTTGACAATTCGCCGGTGCTCTTGGAACGTAACCCCGCAAATTACGGGTGTCTACTGTATCCTGAAACTGTGGTGCTTACACATCCTTTTAGCCGTATACGATTACTCACCTATTCAGTGTATGACAGTTCGGTCCAACTCCTTCCCGTTGAAGGTGCTTTTTTCCAGATGCTTTTGTGAGGGACAGTACAGGGCGATAAATCAAGACAGAGAGCATTTACATCAGTATAAAATCGACAGTAAAAATAATAGCAAGTTTAATTCTAAGGGATAAAGTGAAGTAGGAAAAAGGCCGTGTAGAAATGAATTTAGGATACCAGACAATAAGGTCATACGAGTTCTTCAGTCACACTACAAAAAGTAGTGTGACTAACCCATAGGGGGTTCATTAATTATTTGAAATTAGTTTATTACTGCTGTTAATTTGAACCCAACAACCATAAATCACTATAAAAATGTCAATAATAGGAGGTTAATAAGTAAAAAAAGGGACACAGTGATCTATCTAAGGAGCAGCTGATGAATAGCTGTTCTTTCTGATGAGCATGAACGTGTGATGAAGCTGATAGGTACAATGATAACTGACGCAAAGTACAAAGTAAGCAAGTTCTGAGGTTTAACAATATAGGTGATTATGGGGGCCCTAACTGTATTTGGGAAGAAAGAAATCACTGTAACCCTCTTTATGAATGTTATGACTGCTTTTTTACTTAAACGATTTACAAACCGTTTATAAGGGCGGTCTTTTTGTAACATACTACTCAGTTTAATAATACAGGATTTAAAATATAGTCAAAATCAAACTGATAGTTTTAGATAGTTTAAAACTTTATTTTTCAAAAAAATAACCAAAAAAGGCAAAAATAAAAAATAATACATTACATTCTTAAATTTCTCTACACAACAATTTCACAGAAATTACTTTGGAATGTAGATCCCTGTTTTAAAGTCATATACTCATTTGCTCTCCTCCTTTTGTTTCTGTAACCGGCAGAGTCTGCAGGTGTGGTGGATTCGAGGATAAGGGAAGGGCCAAAGAGATACATTTCAAAACCTGAAAAACTTAGGGTGACACAGCTGTACACATACTTGTGGCATTTCTTGTCAAAACTACCATAAACCTTTAATTAAGCAGCGTGTAAACACAGTTTGAGCATGTTTTGCGTTGTGCTCTATGGATCAGCACAACGCTGAACAGTTCCATTCATCAATGGCACCTGAGCCTTTCCAGTCAGTGTAAATACTGCTTGCTTTGTAAAAGACCATGTAAAGACCACAAAACTCTGGAGTTACTGCATCGGTATCTGCTTTGGATCCAGTTGACAGATAATACCAGTGATGCGTCTATTTTCTTATGAACCCCAGACCACTTCTCCCATGATAAAACCTTCTGTCTTTACTGCATAACGGATACGAGGCTTTCTGCAGATTTCCATAATAAATTACAAGACACATGTATATCCAGTTTGTCATAGGTAGCCCACCCAAATACCTTAACAGAAAGGCACACATAGGGACATCAGACATGTCCCACTGCAAGAGTCTCTAAAGGTGGATACTGCACAAAGAAGAGAGCCTCAGTCTCTAATAGCAAGATCAAGCCCAGCGCTTGGCACATCAAAGAGCCTATAAAGTGTCTCACAGGAGACTGACCTGGAATCAGCTCCCTATAAATAACTGTTTTCTTAGGATATGAAATACAAAATGTGATGCTAGTCTAATCTCAGTACTCATAATAAGTAGTAGAGGTGGGCAATATGCAAATAATCATCACAATACAGGACATTTTTACCACACACTACATCCTGCATAACAATATTTCATTTTTTCCAAGGTCTGGTTCGTTGGAACAGTTAGGATGGGCAATTAGTGCTATGTCTAAAAATACTTTCAGAAATTATCATTCTTCAATCACAATATGTGTTCGAATGTTTGTAGACACCTGCTAATTTAGGGTTCCATCTGAAATCAGGTTAACTGATAGGGAGTCTGTCAGCTTCTACTCTTCTGGGAAGGTTTTACTCTAGATGTTGCAACATTACTGTGAGGATTTGATTGCATTTAGTCACAAGAGCATGAGTGAGGTCAGGTACTGTTGGATGCTCAATGATGGTTTTGAGTCTAGATCTGTTACACTGAAGCTCATCTCAAAGATGTTGGAAGGGACTCCATAATTAAAATGAACATTGTTCCACAGCATCATAGCACAATACTGACGCTTGACACTGGACATGGTGACGCTAATTAAGACTGGATTAGGGCGTCTGGATCCTTTTGGACATACAGTTCACTTACAGTACAGCCATCCAAGTACAACCCTGTTAAGCACAGGCAATTATATTCTCTTGTGCTCTCAGCAAAGGTTCTCTACTAAACCTTGTAAAGAAAAATACAACTGGTTAGTGTTGTAAAAGTGCCAGTGATGTCCCCAACGTGCTCAGAAAGCTTATTGTGGTGTCATTTATCGAGATAATTACATCATCATATTGCCCATCACCAATAAATACCCCGAAATACCTCTAATAAAACAAATACACAGAAGGACAAACAGAAGAGAAGTATAAATCCCAGTCTGTTTCTCAGCAGTTCTCATCTCTTAGGTCCAGTTGCATCCAGGAACATGAGGGTCAGCAGTCTGGCTATCAGCAGTGTACAGGGGAAAGAAAGCAGGTTTGCCACCAACACTAGTGCATTTTCATCAGCATCTGAGTCGCCCTCTGCTGGACATGGAAAAACTTGAAAATGTATATCAGTCAAGGATTACATACAGTTGCTTGCTTGCACCTCAACAGGAATCAGAACTGTAATAACATTACAAAAAAACAAAACAAAAAAACTCTTAAATCCATGGAGGACATACCTACACACTGACATACCCACACAGCTAAGCTTCTACAGTTACCTTCATATTAAACAACATTATGAGGCACACATTAAGCAACTCACTGTAAGATCCCTTTTATCGTTTCCATCTGACATCTTGAAGCGCTGCACAGAAAAGTGATGCATTAAATTCACTTTCTAAAATATGCACATCAAGTCAATTTTAGATAGTACAGCCACGCAATTACCGTCGAAAGTAAGAAAACTGAAAAATTCAACTGCGTGGATATATATCATTCCTGTGTTTTCATTCAAGTCAAGTGAATGCATCTTTTTTTTCCCCCCGCTGTGCCAGTGCCCTGACAATAAGGAAGGCAAACTGAACTGTCACTGTAACCCATTTTAGCAAAAATTCTCCCTTCTCAGTATAAATCTTCAGGCTTGTTTATCTCAAGTATAAAAAAAGAAACACTCTCCTAGCAAACAGAGAATCTCTCTCTCTCTCTCATTCATACACATACACACAGAAAATAGGAAAAGAAGCTGAGTTTCTTTCTCCAGTGAGTGCTGTTGGCTTGGCGTGTGGACACAAAGCCAGCTAGTCCAGCGCTATGTCCTTCCTGTCCAGGTTCTAAGAGTTTAGAGAGATACAGGGGCATGTGGCTGATGAAGGCAGCCCATATGTCCATCTGAAGTCTCTCTCTATTTCTTTTTCTCCTTCAAGGCTGGGCTCTAGCCCTTTGGGCTCTTTTTTGTCTGCGAGTTCCACATGCCCCTTTTGGAGTGGTAATAATGGAAGAAGTTCCGCAATCTCAGCCTCTCCACCTCCAGACCGTTCTGCAGCACTCTAAAGAGGGAGAGAGAGAGAGAAAAAGAAGGGGAAGAGAGAGAGTGGGGCCTTGTGTCAATTTGGTTTAAAGCCTGGACGCAAGCATGTAGAAACAGTTTTGCACTTGCTAATAACATAGTTTACACATCGTTACTGTTAAAACAAAAACTTTTAATCTATGAAGTCATCTTTTTTTATGAAAATGGAACTAAAACCTTAACATTATTGTAAGTTAACACAAGAGTATTTCTGGACCATTCCTGACAAGAAAAAAAGGTTATTACAGACACTGTGTCAGGGGTCATTCTGTGGACCAATGCCCCTCTTGCCATTCATGTACTAAATGCTTCTATAGTTGCACACCACGAAAAAAAAAAAAGAAAAAAATCAGTGCATGCTGCTATTGCTTGCCATATGTCTGATCAATACAGGAGGGATTTAATGCATTGCCTGTTTTAACTGTATTAGTCAAGCACTGTATGTTTTGGAAAGCTGGGATTTGGAAAGAAAAAAATCTTAAGACCTTAAAAATCATATTAATTCTATCTCAACGTGTGGCTCCTTGGGATCCGCGATTAAGGCTAACACAGTCACTAAACTGTAGCTGACCATTAACGGCCACATGAATGATCGCTATAAACAAGTGAATTTTCTTTTTTTATTTCCTGTAATAACTACACATTATTACAGAAACCACAACACACTTTTCTAAACCAGTTTTTCATGCTGATTTCAGATCTGCTCTCAGTTTTTTTCAGTCACGTCAACTTTTTGAATTTTGAGTAATGTTAGATTTGCAATAGACTTGCATGCGTTTTTTATTAAACCGCAGGCACCAAACAAGTAACTGTTTCAATATTGTCAGTGCGAAGTCAGATATGCGCACACTGTGGGATAGATATAATGATCAGTGTCAGTCAGCGACCACTGTTTCTTCAAAAACGCTTAGTATATGATTATTATATTCTAATTATACCACTATCATGCAACATATAACTAGCTTCACCACAAAAACTGTACGCGCAGGAAAAACTAAACACAGATTTGAGATCAGCATGAAAAACACTACAAAACCCACATAAACTTATCTCTGATGGTTTTGACCTGTTGACCTGTGTTATTAATGATGTTTTTCCCACCTGCAGTGGATTAGGTTTTTACAATGAACATGGAGAAATAAATAAAAAATAAAAGCATATATTAAACTATAGAAAGTATGTTCTTCACAAGATCGATTGTCATTAACAATAATTATTTATGTTTTTCCCCGACTGATAGTGGCTTAGGTAACGACACTACAAATCTTGTTGCCCTTATAATCAATTTCTCTCTCTCTGAGGAGAGCAGTTTTTCTTGCATCACTGCACTCATTCTGCCTCATTTTCCACATGCAGTAAAATCAGGCTCTTTCTCCACAATTCACCTGTCCAGCAGTTCCCAGTCCTCTCCTCCCCAGCGGTCCTTAAACTCCTCTGTGTTCATTCCGCCGATTTTGTCAAAGTCAGACTTATAGATGCCGAAGAGGCCAAAGCCGTTCACCTCCCAATAGCCTGAAAATAAGCACACAGTTTAACCCAATGTCCTCTAACCTATAATACAGCTAATAACGACAAAGAAATGACCTGGCACAATTATGTTGTGCATATGTGTGTATCTGTTTGTAAATTTTGACAGGAGGCCCTGGAGTGTATGACAAGAAATCATGAATAAAGATTTAAAGTCATTGGGTGTGAGACAGGCTGTAAGTGGCTGTCTGACATTTGTGTTTGTGGTCTTATAATAGCTGAGCTTTGACATCATGCCACACAGAGTATGTTGGAGATGGAGCTTCATGCTGAATTATGTAGCTATTATGATCACTCAACAGATGGTGCAAATAACACTATCTTGATCGACTGTCAGAGACTGTGATATTTTAGATAGTAAACGAACAGTCAGCTATCACAGTTGGAGCGTTGCATATAAGAGACACGGGCAGGCATAAAGACCCAAGTGTCCTGAAAGGGTCAAATCATTATAGCCAGCAGTGGCTGAGTACCTTCTCAGAAGAGAAACTACAAACCAGCAACAAGGTGTTGGCTGCCCAAGGTTCATAGATTTGCAGTGGCAATGAAGGCTATCCTGTCTGGGAAAAAACGGACAGAAGGGCTTCTGTGGCAGAGATTTTTGGCAGTTACTTGAGGAATGGCAGTATTTTAATTGGCAGTTTCTTGAGGAATACAGCACAGCACACATAGCTGCAGAGTGCCAACCCATGGCCACCACTGAAAGCTTCTTTAATGGCCATGCGAGTGTCAGCAAAGTTCCTCGTAATAATGGAAGAAGGTGGCCAGGTCTGATGAGTGCTGTTTTATTTTACATCATATTAATGGCTGGGTAGGTGTGTACCGTGTACCCGGGGAGAGAGATGGCACCAGGATGCACTCTGAGAAGAAGGCAAGCCTGGGTCCAGACATTCATGAGAATGTCGATTACTGTGGACCAGGTACATCCTAAACATCATTACTGACCAGGTACACCGGCAGTAGCCGCTTTAAGCATGATAATGCCACACTGGTCACATTGCTTAAGAATGATTTGAGGAAGACCATGGACAGTTCAAGGCGTTGTTATGGCCTCCAAATTCCTCGAATGTCGATTTGATTGAGTATCTGTGGGAGGTGCTTCAGCAACTAGTCTGATCTACAGTGGCTCTACCTTGCTACTTATGGGTCTCTTAAAGGTTCTGCAGCAACACACTGCTATGCACAGCGATGGTATTCTATAATGGTAGTAGTCCTTTTCAGCAGAAAAATGCACCCTGCAACACTGCGCGCATTGTTTGGGAATGGGGAACACAACACAGAGTTAAAGGTGCTGCAGAATTCCCCAAATCTCAATCGGATCATGGGATGTGCTGGTGTGATCCGCCCCGGCTCCACCTTACTACTTTAGGGGCTTTCAGGTTCTGTGGTTGTTTTGGTGCTAAGACACGCTGGAGCACCCTCAAAATACCGGGGACTTGGTGGATCAGAACTGTCTCGATAACATGCAAATGACCACCAGCACATTATGGAAGTGGGCATTATGTGTTGTTCATTGGTGAATACTGTATATGTTATGTTATATATAACAGATTAACAGTGATAAACGTGATAAACAAATTATATCTAAAATTCATGACAGACAAAAGCACAGCTCAGACAGTCTCTCACAGTTGGAGATAAAAGTAGGCCAGTCAGCCCATCAGCTCACACCTCTTACATGCTTTCAAGTTGTAAATATGCAGGCCAGCAGAATCTTTATTATGCTGCGGAGACTGGGAGAACATCACATTTATCCTATCCATCATTTAAGCCTATTTTATAAAGCAGCTTGTGTTATCTTATTGACAAACGTCTTGTATCGTAGTCTGTGTGGTAGAGTTGATTTCTTTTTTGTGTGTATTAGTGTTTATTGTGTGTATTAGTGTTGGTTCTGCTTAACTTCAAACCAGTTTTCATATTTCAAAAGCACATTTTATCATGCAGCATGCCATACATCATCTACATGTGGGTGTTTTAAAGGTCACGTGTGTCACCATCTGGTTCTTGCGGAGAGCTCCCACAGCCCAGTCTCATTACGATGGGAGCGAAGGCCAGTCTGCCCTCCACACAGTGCTTCCTGATGCTCTCCAGGATGTTCAGAGGAAAGTGAATGTGTAGATCACACAGGAACACGATACTGTGACCGTCCTGAGAGACACACACGTACACACAACTGTAGCTCACAAAACCAAAATACTGGCAATCCAAATTACAATAATCACACACATATCAGAGGTCTAGTAACTAGTTGCACAGAAGTTTTAGAACTGCCTCACCTCTGTTCCCTTCATATTTAAAAAATAATAATAATAATTTCATTTTATTTAAAAAAAACCCCTCAGTTTACCCCATTCACTCTCTGGCCCACAATGTCCATTTGTGGAAACTAATCTTAAAAAATTCTGTTTCGAGTTAATCATTCTGTGATGGCAATAAACGAACGCATTTATATACACACCACCAGCTACTGCACCACCCATTCCTAATAGGGCACTATGAAATGTTTCAAGCTGGATCTGTTTTTCAAATGGCACAATAGAACGAGGTTCATTTACATACACCGGTCTTAATGACACAGCAACAAAAATACCCTGCTTATGGGGAAAACAACTGTAATCTAAAAAAATGAATACACTACTTACAGTAATAATTCATTAGAAAATCTATTAATTTGTTATATTGGTACAAATACCAGGGTAATAAAATAAGGTACAAGAAAAATGGAGGGCAAAGGCTCTTTTAATGCTCCTTTCTTCTTCAGCCATGACCTGCTGTGTTCCTTTACCTCAATAGTGTCCACTCCAATTTGCAGGCCAGCAGAGCGTTCGAAATTCCCCTCCCTCCTGAGATAGTCATACCTGCACACACGCCACACAACACATATTATTTTTTATTATTAAAGGAGTGCTCAGTCAAGACATCAGAACATGTTTGCAAGTTTTGAGGTCAGTGTGAAGTGTATGCTTAGATGGATGTGTGTGTGTGTGTGTGTGTGTGTGTGTGTGTGTGTGTGTGTGTACGTGCACCTGGGTACAGAGCTCTCTCTCAGAGCCTGCTCTATGTCCATGTCATCACTCTGAAAGTCCACAATAATGATGTTGAAGTTGTCATCTTTGGTCTCACGATGCAGGAACTCCATGTCACTGATGAACTGCTGCACCCAGCGAGCCTGGTTCTTCACTGCAGAGACAGAGCAGACATCATCAGCACAACATCACACACTGATATGCTTGTCCACTACCTAGTACTTTTAGCACCTAGTACTTGTTGAGTACTTGTTGCTTTGTTGAATGTGAGAGTCAATTCCATGACACTTCTTTCATTTTCTCCATTTTCATTTTTCTTTTTTTTCCAAGAGGTACCACATCTGTGATTGTAAAAATGAGCAAATATAATTTAATAGAATGTCAACACAAATTCTCACATAAAATAATTAAATAAGTACCTTATACATATTAAATATATTAAAAAGAATGATGTGGATAAAATATGTTGCAAAACGACACAGGAACATAAACGCATAAATTAAAGCATGGAAAAATAATAATGCAAAAATGTATGCGAAAACCACCCTGAATTAAACTGCACGCTTTGTTGCTGAGTGACAATAGGTAACACATCTTCTACAGTGAATTTAAATATGTGATTTTAATACAAATTTCTAATTATTACCTGAGTGGAAAAAATGAAACATTCGTATTTATAAAATAAATGAAGGTTTTATCATTTTTTTCATATGTTAAATTCAGCAATTTAACACGTGTACTTCTTTTCGACAAAAACATGTCATTTGAGCAAGGGCGCTCAAAGGTTTGCATCCACCTATATAAAGAATCATCAGCCCCTCGTGTTCATAAAACAGTTGAATAGCAGAGTCTAGATCAGCCCTGAGAAATCTGATTATAACTCTGATCATAACTAATTGCATCCAATATACTAAAATATGTTAATGTGATGTATTCTTGATGTCATACTCAGATTAAGAAATGCAATGAGTCACGTGATTATGCACTACAACCACTGTACACTGATGTTTGTACAGTCCTCCTGCACTCACCGGGCACCACAAAGTGCACCATGACATCCCGTTTCCACTGCAGCATGACGGGCTGGCAGAGCAGAGGCTTGGCATAGACGGTGCCCCACTGCGGGGTGGCGCGGGGCTGGGCGGAGGATGGGGCGGAGGGTGTTTGGGGCGCGGAGGAAGGTGAGGCGGTCACCCCGTCGCTGGTCTCCAGGCTGTCCTCCAGCCGGCCGCGGTGCAGTAAGAAGTAGACATACTCAGACAGGCGCACCACACTCCGTCCACGCTCCATCAGTTCCAGCTCAATCAGGTAGCGGTTTCCTCGCGCTGAGTCACGCCTCTTCTCCACATTTATGATCCGCAGCAGAGTGTAGATACTGCAGAAGGAGCCAAAACAGAGAGCGTGAATGGCAGAAATGGCACTGAGATCATTTGGGTCAGCTTGTTCTGTGTGTATCAGGGTAAACACAGCTGGGCTCCCACCACTACTTCACACTCCATAAACACACATACATATCTTTCTGACATCTAGTGGTTTTAACTAGCTATGTATGTTTTTTCTGTATATTTATATCATTTTGAAGTGAATTACTCTTACTATAGGGCCTTAAAACTCTTTCGTTGATAACAATAATTTACACGAATCGGTTTTTAATTATTTGCAACCATCTAATTCAACGCCTCTGATTCAGCTGGGCTAATATTCTACATTTTAGAATCTTTTTTAATATAACGTTTATATAACGATTGTTAATTTTTTATTTTCCACATGATCATTTTCAAACGTCTCTTAGTATGAATATTAAACATACTCTCCATTTACTTTGTTTTTTCCGTGCCTTTAAGACTGATATATGCATATGACCAGATTTGCTGTCTTGCACTGTGCCTCGTTCAAAAAGCAGTACAGACTCAAACACGCCTTATAACTTCAGCGTGAATGGACTAAGCTGCTACTGAATGGGTAGTCTCATGTGTGCATGGTTTTGAAATCCTCCTATTGTTATAAAAATAAAGAATATTTACAAAAATAAGTTGTATTTAGTGTTGCTTCCAAATTACTTTTGCATTTGAGACACACAGACCGCAGCACCACACACACCCCTTACCCTCCGTTGCGTTCATTGAGTTTCTCCATGTACTGAGCTAACACATCCACCACTTCGCTCTCGGGCAGCTGCAGGTTGCCTGAGACGTTACACCTCAGATCGTTCCAGTCAGAGCGCAGCGTTTCAAAGTCCATGCTATTAACTGAAAATGTCCTCTGCCAGTTGATGGCCTCCTCTGCCCAGCCAGGTCGTGGCTCTACGTCTTCATAGCTGTATTCTGACAGTCCACCTTCCTCCTCCTCTGCTTCAGGCTCCACCTCCCGCTGAGGCTGAGACTCTGTGATCTCAGAAGTGTGGAGGTAGGACGTGACTCGCGGAGGCTCAGAGGACAGAGCATTCTCTGAGGAGTTAAGGGAGGGAGGGGTAGGGGCAGGAGGTGGTGTGGCAGTAGTGCTACCCATGGTAGGAGGATGAGGATTTTCTCGTGATGCCCGCCTGCTCTTCTCAGTTTGACTGAGGAGCGCTGCCCTGCTGGATGCCTGGTGAACTGCAGCATGTCTGCTGGAGTTTGAGCTTGATGGGAAAACCCTATTTTCTCTGAGAGGTCTTGCTAGGAGCTGAGATGCGCCCAGAGCTCCTCTACTCATCTTGGGCTTGGAGCTGAGGTTGACCAGCTTGGTGGTCTTACCATTCTGGTAGAGAAACACCCCAGGGAAGACCTCCCTTGGTTGCCGTGAGACAGAACTTTTCTTTTCTTTGCCTGAGCGGGGCCTGGTGATGTAGATTTTATTGTCCTCCTTCTTGCGCTCCTTGTTGCCAGGGTGGTTGTTGCCATGGACAGGGCCATTGTTACGGCCGTGATCGCTGGCAGAACGTCCGGCATGGGCAGAGTTTGTCAGGATCTGCTTGGCCCGACTGGTTAGAGCCACAAGGGAGGATTTCTGAGGGAACAGCAGGGCGGACCTACTAAGCTTTGGCGAGCGATCATCAGATCGGCCCTTTCTTTTCGGCTCCTCTGCGCCTTTTCGAATCCAAGCGAGAGAACGACCATGCACTATGCTCTCATTGTCCCCTGGCTTTGGACCCTCATCCTGTCCATCAGGAACCTGTCCATCTAGTCCACCCACTTTTCTCGTATCCCCATCCTCTGGCTCCTCTCTGCGTAAGAAGTGCCTTTGTTTTCTCCTCAGCATTGGGCTCATTAGCTCCATCTCCTCATTCCTCATTGACATGGACCCTGCTTTTTGTGAGGGACTGGAAGTATGACTGGATGGGCTGGGATGGGTGGTCTTTTTCGATGAAGGGGTGCCAACAATCTCCGCTTCATCCTCAGGATCCACTACCTCCTCCTCAAGAAAATCTGTTAGAAGCAACAACCAACAGAAGCATCTTGATGGATATGTGGTAAACAAAGCTGTATTTTGCAACTGAATGGACCAGATATCGTAATAGTTGTATCACCATTATCATAGTAGTGTCACATTTCAAGCACATGAAATTATGGCATTAGTGGCATGAATCAGCAGACTTTTACATTTATATATAAAAGGCTCTCTGTGTGTGAACTGGACCACATGCTGTCATTGCTACAATAAGTTGGACATTTCGCCAAGCTAAGAGACTCCAGTAATATTCAGAGAGAGGCTTTGTGTGTAAATTGTTACTAAAGGAGTTAACACTAGAGGGCTCCTGAGTGGTGCAATTGTATAAGTGTTGGCTTGATCTTTGCGGGATTGTGAGTTTGTTCTCTGGCAGTGCCACAGCCATCTGTTGCCAGGAGTCTGAGAGCGCTCTCTGGGCGGGAGAGATGGCCTCCCTCTCCCCTCATTGCCATGCAGGCCAACACTGAATTGGAGAACTGGCAGTCCAAAAACGACATGACTTAGAGTAAGCATGTGCAAGGTTTCGCCACCCCAGAATTTCGAGCATTAGGGAGTCCTAACTAGCAGATGGAAGTGGACAGGACTAAACTGAGAAAATTGCAAACATATACAGTAGTAGAATAATTACATAAATGTCTGTTACAAATTTCAAATGTCTGCATTTAATCTAGAGAGCTGCTATAAAATACCAGAATTCATTGTTGTCAGCTTGATGCCACATGGCAGACTATTACCAGGCTGGTGGAAATACGAATAATCTTAGCACTGCAGTCAGGCAAACAAAAGCTACATTCAAAGTGAATTGCAAGGTGTCCGCATTACAAATTGCAGCGTAAAGACATGGCGGGCTGGCTCATGCTCAAGATTTTGTGACGGCATGTAGTCTTTTTAGCTTAAAAAGTTAAACATGTATGGTCTCTCCACATTGTGCTCTGCTCTTCAGGTTGTTGGTCTCTCCATCACCATAGGGGGCCACAACAGTAGCTGAAAATGAGCTATTCTTCTCAGATGAGCAAATGGTGGGTTACAGCTCATCATACAATCACTGAATTAAGATATTTGTTTAAGCTGTTTTGCAAAGAGCACAGAACTATTGGAAATTGGAAAAAAAGAATAAAAAAGAATGACTTCAGAATCCTACTATTTCTGTGGCATTTTAATGGACCACAGAGGCTGAAATGCCTGTACAGTTGGAAGCCTTCCACAAAAAGGCCTCGAATTGTCCTTGCAGGCAATATGGCTGTCCTCTGTTTGGAAATAAATTCAATCTCAGCCATTTTATTCTTGGCCCCAATTCAGAGCCTTTATGCCCATATGAATGTGCCATACTCTAATGAAACACCTTATGTAAATACCACTGTAATAGAGCTTATTTTGTTTTTGGATCACTGAGCTGAATCATGTCCAATAAAAACATACACACACACACACACACACACACACACACACACACACACACACACACACACACACACACACACACACAC
>JBBJLS010000128.1:5437351-5450258 GCA_037577275.1 Bryconaethiops microstoma
ATAGATAGATAGATAGATAGATAGATAGATAGATAGATAGATAGATAGACAGACAGACAGACAGACAGACAGATAGAAAACGGGAAAAGGAGAAGGGATAAGGAGATAGATAGAGAGAGGGGAGAGAGAGAGAACAAAAGACAGAAAGTGAGAGAGTCAAAGAGAAACCAGAAGAGTAGAGAAAAAGGACTTGAGAAAATAACTTTTTATCCACACATAAAAAGATGAGTGTGGCCTTCACACCTGCACTGTGCTGTATCGATTAGGCGGATTGAGACTTTAGAGATCAATGCATGAAGCCTGGCTGAAGGAGAGCGAGTGAGAAGAAGATACTGCAAGAGCCTTCCTTTACCTCACACTAACAGCATGCAAGGTCACCTTCACACACACACACACACACACACACACACACACACAACCACACACGCGTGCACGCGCACACGCACACACACTCAGAGGACATGTCAGACTCCTCATAGCAATGTACTGACTGCACCCCACAATACACACGCAGTCCTTTGGCAACACACACTCACCCAGCGAATGACAGGCTACAAGTCTTTTAAAGACATGCAGCAATTACCACGTCGCTTCCCATTATCCTCCTGTTAATGAGGGGAGACAGGGCATTTTCCATGGTAAGAATCAAGACCACACACACACATACATACACACACACATACACATACACACACACGTACACACACACACACACACACACACACAGGTAGATTCTTAACATTATACACACACCAAGTTATAACTTTGACCTACATGAACAAATACACCAGACCACCATAATCCAACATGACTGTTGACCCTATTTATTATTACTTTTAATATAAAGAGACAGACATATAGTATAGTACATAGTATAGTTGTAGACATAGCATAGTTCTATATAAAAGTATGCAATCCTAGCCAAATTACATGTTTTGAAAACAGGTACACATTCTATATAGAAAACACGTTTCAGCATATTATGATTCAAAACTTCAGACGATTTACTGAATTTGGGGGAAGAAAATGAAAAACAAAAGTACAATTGAGTACATCTTGTTGTGTTTTTTGTCTAAATTGTTATTTCCAAAATACCATATTTTACTCCAACAAGTTGTGTACTTATCTTAAGTTTAGAACACAGTGCTTTGTCTGTTGCAGGCTGAAGGTCAAGTGGGGCAGAGCCAGAGCAGCCGAGTGCTTTGCTCTGGGACACACAGGACACAACAACACACACCATCAACACCATCAATCACTGCTGCCTCCCTTACTGCGAGCTCATTTCTCAAACCTGCTAAACTTTCTGTCTACCTGCTTTATCCAAAAAAAATCACCAAAACTGCCGCATAACTTTGGGCAAATCCAATTACGCATGCTTCTGGAAGTTTTAAGATGCTAATTTCTCCTTCATCTGTGTTTAATCCCTTATGGGCTGATTTTGCAAACGCTGATTAAGTTGTGGAACCTGCTCTACCGCCTCCAGGAGCAACTCGGCAGTTACTTGTCAAATCAAATCTGCTGCCATCCTGATAAGATTTTCAAACACAGATTTTCTAAATCCATGCAGACAAGGTGGTTGGAAAAGTACAACCTTGAGATTACAGCCACCGCCGGATTTTAATCAGATGACAAAATTGCCCTCAATCCAAAATTTACCCTCAACCCACTTTTATTGAGGCAAGCAAGAAGGAAGACGTACTTACAAGTTTTAAAACACACGGACATTATATAAGATCTAACCTAAATAATTCGGTCATATGAGTCTTTGTGGACTAAAAATTAGAAGTGAATGCTGTTAAAATGTGAAATGCTTGCAGTGAACGTAGTTTAACTGTGATTATTGGAAAAAACATTACTGATCGTAGGAATTATGTGGATCCTATTGTACATTCGTACGAAGAAGCCAATTTTCTACTATTTACATGTACCTGGCGCAGATAAAAAAAAAGATTAGTTAACCCTTTATCAGTCCCACAGGTGGGAAATATGCAGCGCTCGACAGTCAAAAACTACACCATTTGAAAAAGAAAGAAAGAAAAAAAAGGAAGAAAGAAAGAAATTAAAAGGCCATGGATAATATGTCCAATCAGAATTGAGTCTTTCCCTACAGTATCTAAGTAGATGTGGATAAGCCAACTCTCTTGTTGGTTAGGCCTTCAGAAGCTGAACTGCAGGCATTACACTTTAGGAAACACTAAAATAATAAAGGATAGTGGACTCAACCAGTCGTGTTTTAAATGACAACAGGTGTGACCAACTTCTAGAACGCTAGCCCTAGATAGGTTCACTACTGCTGCACAGTTTTAGTAATAGGTAAACTTAAATGTAATTTAGTGACAATTTATAAGAGATGGATCTTGCTCGTAGCATGTAAGCAAGATTCAATTTAATGACCCCACAATTCAGAAAAGCCAGTGACATTTGGGAGAAAACGCACTTTAATGAATAGAAAAAATACGAGCAAAACTTAAATGATTTATATGAAAACCAAAAATAAATCCACTTAAAAAAACAAGACCTTCAAACCTCCTGAAGCATCCTCACATATTTATTCTCTCAGTTGTGCCCATCCGTCTTCATGTTAAACAAGTCTCATGTGCATTAGCGGAGTGTACTGATGAAACCCATTAGCACTTAAAAGCTTTTCCTCGGTGATAAATGTGGGCGTCTCAGTTGGCGGAGGAAGGCATGATCAGAGCAGCTTTTACAAAGGACAAATAACAAACCTACAGAGAAAGTTACAGAGTTGCGAGTGCCGTGGCCGCATTAAAGCTAACCATGGCTGATGTCTCTTCTCTTGAGTCTCAGGACTTCGGAGATGGCCCATGTGGGAGTACAGCACAGGGAGGCTTCTCTGGCCCGAACCCTTCCACAGCCAGAAATCAATACCAGGAGAAAAAATAATAAAATGTTCCAACAGAGGAACAAAACGACAAAGGCAGCCAGCAGTATTTAATCATGTTTGGACCTGGCATGCAGGGTTTGTGACAGTGTTACTTTCTTCAAATGGGCCACGGCCTCTCCTTGGCAAAGACAAACCTTTCTCTAAGGGAGAAGCAAAGACACCGCGCTGCTCAAACAGCAGCCTATTCTGTTCTCAACTTTTTTTTTTTTTTAATCTGCACCGTTTGAAGCATCAGATGCTAAACGTCCTCTGCAAGCCACCTTGTCATTGTCAGTTAGGAACTTCCATGAGGAAGGGAATTAACATCACTTAACATTTTGCATTGAATAATGCACTGTAGATACACACGCTGAAGGTGGAATATTCTTCGCCAGATAATTATGCAAATATCGTTCTAGGAACAGATGCTAAGTATTTCACTATAAGGGCACATTTTTGCAGCGCGAGGCTTGAAACTGATCAAATACATTAAAAATACAGGCTGTTTCACACTTTCTGACTGACCTAAGCAAACTGTCTTCCCAAGTCCACCCACAAATACATTCTTTCAGAGCCACTAAGGCAAGGTTAGACAAGCTTTACAGAATGCTGGCAAATTTCCCATTCAACCTAATGAACTCGTGTCGAAGTTTAGATTTGTTACATAAGATAATCTTTCCTGTTTAAAATGCTAAAATGTACAGCTGGACTATGTCGGAAATCAAATCCAATCTATTCTAATAGTTTGATCATTCACATATATACAAAACAAATCAGTAAAGTCAATGCTTTCTAAAGGAATCTTCTTTCTACTGCTAAAAATGCCTTTTTTGTTTGTTAACTGAAAGGTAAACAATCAGAATTTAAAATGGATCTGAATCCCTTTCATATTTTAATTCATTAAAGAATGAGAAGGGAGAGATGAAGCCTGAAATGACACATACGCTTCCTTTTCTTTTTTCATTTTTTGCAACTTTCTCTGGATGTAACTTTCACTGGTTTGGCCTCCTTTGAGTAAATATTGCTGAATTTATTTTACTCAGAAAGTACCTGCACCACTACATTTACATTTTTTGTATTTACTTTTTGCTTCATTTAAAAAAAAAAATCTTTGTCAACTTCATTGTTTCCTTCGCCATATTCACCTCCCTCAGTCATGTGACCTTTATCTTGCAGCGGTTATATTAACGCCAGTCTGCATCTCAGTGGGCGAGAACTGAGGGAGAATTGAATCAGAAAGTGTCTGAAAACAGAGGTATGTCCATAAACCAACAATAATTAATGTTGATATATATGTAGTTTCTAGTAATAGTTTAAAACCTGTTGCATTTCACTCCTAGAGGTGGCGTCCCGGTGATGCATTTTACACCGTGATTGGTGTATTTTCACGCCAATTTCTTTTCTTTAACCAATACAGTTCGAACGAGCCCTCTAGGCTTCTACAAGGCTGTATAGAATTTACATATACAGTCTTGTAGCCAACCCCCAGAGGTTTCGAAAGATATATGGGTGTTGACAGTCCCCCCTTGCAGCGGTCCGAGAGCTGCACTTGTTTGCTGAATTTATTCGCTGTGAGTACAGTAACCCCTCACTTATAAGCGGATCAGCAGTCGCGGTTTCAGTCTCACGCTGATTTTTTCTGAGAACCAAGCTAATAAATTTTCTCCCTGCACATGCGCAGAAAAGGCAGATATCCTCCGCATTTTTTTAATTTCTTTTGTGACGTCCGGACCTCGTCCGCCACGCCCCCTCGTCCTCGCACCCAAACATAAACCCTGCATGAGCATGAGGGGGCGTGGCGGACGAGGCCTGGACGTCACAGCTTTTTTCGTGGCAATATATAAATGTTCATATATTTGTGCTAAATTAGACAAAAATATAATTTACTAATTATGTAACAAATATTAACGTAAATTCAGCTACATTTCCATATAAAAATAACTATGTTTTGGTACTGTGGAGAGAAACACAAAGAAAACACGTCTTGGGATGGTGAAATACCGCTGCACTCAGGGGCGGGAGGTTTGAAAGTATCCAATCTGAGCACGTTATTTATTTCTCCTTAGTGCAGATTGGCTGCTGCCCTTTGACGCAGTGGCAGTCCAGAATTTCCCCCTTGGAGCGTTTCGAGTGTTCTCGTGATTTCATTTTGTTCTTCTTAAAGCCCTGTATTTTTATTACTGTAAATTAAATGAATGTATTACTGTATTTAACTGATTATACCAAAGAAAACGTATGTGCATTAATTACAGTACAGTCTAGACAGGCATAACATGGGTATTTGCAGGAGTTCAGTATAAACTGTACAGTACGGATACGGGTGTACCTTTACATTTTCTTTAAGGCTAATAGTTTAAAATGAAATTACAGTGTTTTTGGAGCAGATTTGGGGGCATATTTAGGATTTACACTATGAAAATTGGCATGTTTTACCATATCACAACAACGCGGTTTTTCACTATACATGGGTGCTCTTGGAACGCAAAAAGTGGGGGGTTACTGTACATGGAAATTATGACACTAGGCTCTAAAAGTGTCTATACGCTGGCTGGGTTGGAATGAAACTGCTTTGGAGTTTCTGTGTAATTGTTTTATTGTGTTTTGAGCGAGATTTTTGTACCCAATATGGCCGCTGAAAGGGGTGTTAATACCTTTAACATGAATAAAACACTGACCACACAAAACAGGTTTGTTTTCCTGTTTAAACACAAACTCTACTCTTATTCCAAAAAAGCACTACATGGCCCCTCACGCTGCACATGACTGTTTTAAATCACTGGACAAGAGCTCTCGTGAAAGCCTGAATGTTATTAAAAGTAGGCTGCTTTCTGCTGCTCTGGACCTTGCTACGACTGGATGTGTGAGCATTAAAGTTATGAGTTTAAGGACAAAAAAGGTGAACATGAGAAAAGGAGAGAGACTGTGATGCTATCTAAAAATAAAATAAAACTGTTGACATTACTTTCCTCCTGTAGGTAGGTTAATCAGGGAACTGTATAGTGTTATTGTAGTATTAAGCATGTGTATTTAGTCTGATCAGTTTTAACAACTTTCACATAAAAAAGTTTAAAATGCATTAAATGTGTTAAAAATACAGGATTTTCAAACCAGTTCACGCTTCCTGATTAAACCTCAGCAAACTGTGGGTTCCATCTACAAATACATGCTTTCATAGCAACTGTTAGCAACCAAGGTTGGACAAGCTTTACAGAACTTTGCAGAAAATCTCATTCAACTTAATGAACTTAGGTTTGAGTTTAAAATGTTACACTGCAGAGCTTGTTTCGTAGCAAGTAACCAATGTTAGTAACATGGCTCTGTTACATTAAAGCAATTAAACCATGTCATGTCAGTTACACAAGAATATAGTAAAACACTGTATTTCTGGTTTCTGAAATTTTGATTCTCCAGGTCACGAAAATGTTTCCATGTTCCAACAGGGATGTTATGTCAGATTTTACCGTAATACCGTAGTAATAAGTTACTACTCCAAAATCTCAATAAATATAATAAAGTGGACCTTTATAGTAATGTGTGAACACACCACAGCACAAACTGTGAACAATTTGAAGCCCATTCACCAAGTGAAGCAGTGGGCAGCCACCAACACGGCGCCCAGGGAGGAGTGTGTGGGGATGGTACCTTGCTCAACTGTACCCCTAGCAGTCTTAGGATTCAAACCCATGACCTTCTGATTGAAGGAGCAGATTCCTAAACACTAGGCCACCAGCTGCTCCGATACTGCAACAGTGCATTCTAAATGTGTGCATTTTGTTGAAACCCGAGTTGTGTGGCATTAGGCTGAATGGGATTTTTGCCAACATTCTGAAAAGCTTCTTTAACAGCTGCTATAAAGAACTTTTTTTTTTTTTACGGGGAGTTTGGATAGGTCAATTCCAAACAGATCCTGTTATTCCATTATAAGACAGGTTTTGCATAGCGGGCTTGAAAAATTCTAAAACAGGATGAAAATACAGAGCATGCAGTGTTTTAAGTTTCCAAATTCCACAGGTGGCTGATTTTCCAGCTCTCCACTGAAACCGTCAAGAGAGAATGCCATTTCTCTCAAGTGAACCCAGTTGCTTTCCAGCTTCCTCGTCACACGCATCATTTAGTCCTCCTGGCACCCAGTTCACTAGCACACTCCAGGCTGAATACGGCTTTTGTCTTTGGCTCTTGACTTCAGGCGCATCCACCAATCCAAACCCGCAGAACAGTGAGGTGTTGCCATGGGAGACCCACTGTAGGATCCATTAGCAAGGAGAGAAAGAACAAAGACAAAGACGCACAACTGTCCCGCAGCTGTGACATCATAGCAAACGCCAGAGACAGCTACTGGGGAGCCTGCTGCCTTGCTGTTTATGGGTCTTCTCATCCACTTGACGATGGCCGACGGCACCTGATTCTAATCTCGCTGGCTTGAGCGTTGAGGATGCATTTTGGATGTGTGTCCAAGATGCCAGCATATATCACATACATGTAGATTTCCATGATGCAGCGATTTGAAGATCAGTGAATGTGCAGATCTGCGTGAAATCGGCTTTATCCGGACACAGTGCTCTCTCTTTCATCGTCTCTCTCATCGTCTCTCTCTCTCTCCCCACCCCCATTTCTTTCACCCTATCTCTCCCTCTCTCTCAATATCTCTCCCTCTCAGCCCATGTGCTGTGAACTGTGTCCTTGCTGCTGGGCTTATTGGGCAGGACCGTGGTTGTTATTTTTGGCTCCTAATGTGATAAAATTCATTTCTCTCATCACCCTGATGATTTCCGCCAGCGCTATCCACAAAGCACTGCAAGTGCTTGTCATGTCCGAAGCGTTTCTCTTGGCCCGCCTTGAGCACTAGATCCGTCAAGCTGGGCCGATTAGCGAATAAACAGATGGATGAATAAATGAGTACACAGAGTAGACCTTTTTCCAGGCGAAAACTAAACACACGATGACAGAACATGCTCACACAAACACGACACATATTTAGAAAGAAATGCTCACAGCTAAGGTCAAGGTTAGCCGGAGGCGGCTGCGTGGGTTCTGTAAATGTATGGCGCTAAAGGGTGCAATTGTGGTGTGTTGGCAGTGATATGAAGCTACAGGCTAACTAGGAGGACTCTGGAGAACTCATCATGTTGGGCCAATAAAACAGTTCATTAAAAGCCAATGTTCTCACCTACAGTCTGCTAAGCCACAATAACAACATCAAGAGTAATGATTCCGTTCTCATTCTTTCTTTATTTTCTCTCTACTGTTGCACCCGCTGCCCCTACACACAAACACACACACACACACACACACACATACACACAAGATCCAAGACTTCGTGAGAATTCTGTCATCCATGCAGGTGTGAGACAGGGAGTGGCAGTGAATGAATGACTGCTGTTTCTGTTCTTTCATTTTGAAGTTTTTATGAGGTCACCAGCTTGTAGTTCAAACTATAGAAGTCTGAGCAACAGAGCGAGTGGAGCACCTGCACCCTCTCTTTTATAACGGGTGGAGCAAACACGTGCTTTGCTGCCTCACATTTAATTGAACACAAAAGTCACTTTCTATGTAAAAAATTACATGCTAGAAGTTTAACCAAATTACACTTTTTCATATAAAATGAAAATGTTACTTAAGAGCAAGAGATGCCTCTCTGTTGCTCCACGATTTGATTTGGCATGGTGTTGGCAAGAGAAAGACTGGTGAGTTAAACTCAATGTTCTGTATCTATACAGTTTTAACCAGCACGCTTTAGCAGTGAAGTGAGAATAGTACGCATCTTGCTAACCTTGAAGTTTTGCCGTCCTCCCTAAAGTGCTGCTCTAGGAAGCCTTACCTATTTAGCCTCTATAGATGCTCCAGCTCTGTTTCTCACCCAAATATCCTGTTTCACTTGAAAATACATTAAGAGAAAGAAAGAAAAATTCACATTGGCTTTAATAGAACTAACTAGCTAGCTATATACATACATTTGTTAAAGTAAATTAAAGTGGCCCCTTATAGTTCAGTGTGAACACACCACACCACAGCACACAGTGTAAAATTCTTTCTCTGCATTTAACCCACTGACTAAGTAAAGTAGTGGGCAGCCAGTGATGCTGGGGACAGTACCCTGCTCAAGGATACCTCAGTGGTGCCACCATCAGTCCTGGAATTCGACCGCACAACCTTCTGATCACAGAGGAAATTGCCTAACCACTAGGGCACCAGCTGTTAACATACTTAATAGAGCATTTTAGTTAATGCTAACTATCTAGCTAGCATAATTATTTTTGCTGGCATTTACTAGCAAATAGAGCAAAATACCAGCAAATGTTTAAAAAAAAATTAATAGCTTAACTCAAATTAGCACCGCATGTATTTACTTAGTTTTAGCTTAACAGGAATTTTCCACAACCACACACCTTTCCCCAGCTCTGATCCCACACTCTCATACATCCGGTACCTGTGTTACAAGCAGTACGAAAATGAAGGCTCAGACATAAATGAAGAAAAGAGAAAGACGAGATTGGGCAGGACAGAAAAAAAAATGGATAGATAGGCTTTTAGACAAACAGGGATTTCTTTACTCTTAATGTAAGTGTACAGTATTGTATGTGTGTAATGTACATTGGACAGATATTGCTACAGAGCTGTACTCAATTTTGAAGCAGCATTCAGAGAATGACGCTCTCTATTCAGTCGTTCGCCCATGCTCCTCTGTCAAAGAGATTTTCAGTAATTCATGCATGGAAAGGATAAATTGAGAGGTCCTCTATTTCCATTTATTTGTCCAAATCCACTCAGTTTTTTTGCTCATTTTCCATCTCCTACGAGGGCAGGAAACCAATTGAAGTTCCAAAGTTGCCCTGCATCTCTGAAAAGGCTCAGGTGTCTGTATTCAGCTCGCCGGGGCATTCCAGCCGTCTGTGATTACACACTGGTCCTTTTCTTGTTGTAACTGAACCCACTAGCTACTTCAAGCTACTTTACAATCATGAGGTGATTAGTTCACTACGTTACATATCCCCATTTGACACATTGACTAGTCAGAAAGAGTGTACCTTCTGAGGCAGAGCATTCAGACACCTCACATAAGAGCACTTTTTTGTCAATTAGCAGAATGTTAGTAGGAATTTGCTCACATTATAAAACTCGTATTGAATCCATAAAAGACTGTTGTTACACCGTGCCTTCGGTGGCCACTAAGCATGAAAATATCACATAACTCTTGGTTTAGAATGCATTTGCTGAAAAGCGTAGTCGTTTGCCATTCATATGGAGAATTTCTACACTAAAATGTACATTTGTACATTTGTGAATTTTATATAGGCAGCCCTATAGCCCACAAGTGTTTATACTAATATGAGCACCAATAGCCCACCACCAAGATTTTTCACCCCCCTTGTCCAGTAAACTGAATCATTATTAGGCATTCTGTGCCTCTATTGGTTCATGAATATTTCCTCAAGGGCATCAAATGTTGCTAGGTGTTTACTGCTGAAGCCATTTAGCCAATCATTTGATATATTGTGTGGTTCCATGGCTCTATAGCATTAGACACATCTAAACAGCAGTTAAGAGTATGTAGCTAGACATAGCTATTTCGTTCACAGGGATTGGAACAAGGCCAAGGTTTTTCTGCTATAGTAGTAAAGTTAAGTGCTGTACCCAAGTTTGAACCCTGAAGTTTGAAGCATTTCCATTCTGTACTCAGCAGACAAACACTGAACAGATCAGGCTGCTCCCACTGCCACTGTCTGCTCCCTGTGAACTAAAGAGTCGTATTGCCAGTATGAATCACTTCAATCATTCCTTTGTGTTCCTTTCCATCTCCGGCTGTGGGCCTACACGCTGAAATCATTACAGTGGCTTATCCCCACACAACACAAACAGACTAACAGCCGTATTAGCATCATCCAACAGAGACAGCAATAAAAGCCAGAGGCTGGGTGTTGAATATATGAAGTCTGTCATTTGTGAGTGTGTTTGTGGCATCATTCACAAGGGCGAGAGAGACGTTTTTTTGTAGATTGGCCCAGAAAGTCAGCGTTAGAACATAAGTTACTGAAATCCCATTTCTAGTCCATAAACCCCAGACAATTATTCATTCAACAGCCCTCATCTATAAACATACAACATAGGTACTATTCAGATAGGACAAAAAAACAAGGTGAGGTAACATTCTTAAAAATAAATCTGCCAGAAAATGTTATTTGAATGATGCCTTAGAAGAGCCATTTTCAGTAACTTCGAGGACCTTTCAGTGGATGGTTCTTGAAAAAAATATTTTTGTAAATAAAAAAAATCTGTTTGTGATAGTTAGATTTTTCAAATTAATAAGGAATCTTTCGCACACATTTCATTTAAAAATGGTTCCTCAGGGCTCTTTCTATATAGACTCTGTAGACTTTCTACAAACTGTTTTCACATGTCATACTTTGACACAAGGAAAGCTGCCATAGTAGGGAAAACATTACAGCAGTGGTGACGTTTACGAATGAGAATATAGAGGACTCATTTATTTTGTACAAAATCATTAAGGTTATTCATTATTTTACCAATAAAGATTAATAGTCAACCAGTTTTCATCTGCAGAGATGAGTGACCTTTTCTTCAAGGTCAACTGACGTTAGCTCTCAAATGTTTACTGGTATATAGTCAGTGTTGTGCAAGTTGGAAAATATTGTAGTTATATTTTCCTTGCCCTCCGATAATTTACGCCTCCCCCCCGACACACACACATGTATGTGATTATTAAAGCATCTTATTTCTTTTAGCTTTAATGGCTGAAAAGCAGTGCAATTTTGAGGTGCTCTGAGACGAAGTGACAAGGATGCAGAAAAATATATATTTTTATTGCTCTTTCCTCATAAAATGTGTTGTACTTTAAATTTGTGTATCTTCATGTTGTTTCGCAAGTTATCTGTCTGTAGTCTTTTTAACTGGGTTTACATTATTACATTACATACTTTTTACTATAGCATTTCAAATTAGCTTTCAATTTTTTAAGTATAGAGTATTTTGGGTTGGGGATCCTATTCAAAGCACAGTCTATCCCACCACAACCACTACACCACTGTAGCTGACCAGTATCTCCACATAAAATCTGGGTTGTTTTTTCATCATATTGCAGTTTTTAATGTTGCTTTTAATTTGCTGTTGGCAAGTCAATAATTTACTGCTGTGTGAACACAAGTAAATGATTCCTTCTCCTTGACTCCCTCAATATGTTAAAAATAAATAAAACAAAAACTCCCCTCAGGACAGGTGAGAATATGTCAGTTGACATATGAGTGATGTAACGCTGGGTTATTTCTAGAATGGATTTTACAGTAGAAGCTGGCGCGAAGACAAGCACACAGTCCGTAAACATGAATAACTTTGGACAGGAATAAAAGCCCACAGCAGTGTTAATACCACATCTCTCGTGTAGTCCCATCTGCGCACTACTTCAGAAGCTGAACACAAGCGATGAGTTAATGTGAAGCGTTAGCTATATGACAGACAGTCCTTCAGAATATAGACATTGTGACTCACCCCAACCTCCACATGATCTGAGCCCTTGTCATCCTGCTTGTGCAGAATCTCAAAGTAGTATCTTCTGGAGGCGATAAGACTGAGGAGAGACAAGACAGAAAACATATGGATCAGTCTATTTATATGCCAAACCATCCATGGAAATCTCTTCTTGAAGCATTTTTGTGTTTGACAGGTTCACATACAGTATATGAAGCAGTTGCACTCACAATACACACATATATACCGTATAAAGCTTACTTCCTTATTTGTGTGAGTCACTCTTCACCAATTAACATTCAATTTCCTTTCTTTGTTTTATTAGTTTACTGTGATTTTGTTGGTTTAGGGTTAGAGTGGCTGTAGGGTTTAGATTTTAGGTTGAAATGAAGGTCAGCTTTTATTAATTAAATTTAATTCAAGATTCAAGATTCAAGATTCAAAGCGTTTATTGTCATATGTACAGAAAAGTGGTATTTTCTCTGTGCAATGAAATTCTTTCTTTGCTGTCCACACACAAATGCCAAGTTAGGTAAAGAGTTA
>JBBJLS010000128.1:5486216-5506656 GCA_037577275.1 Bryconaethiops microstoma
CCTCTGCATTTAACCCATTCACCAAGTGAAGCAGGGGGCAGCCAGGAACACGGCGCCCGGGGAGCAGTGTGTGGGGAGGGTACCTTGCTCAGGGTACCTCAGAGGTGCCACTAGCAGTCTTGGGAATCAAACCCACGACTTTTTGATTGCAGGGCGAACACCCTAACCACTAGGCCACCATCTGCCCCAGAGCTCAGGAATGGGCTACAGCCGTTAAGGCTGAAGGGAGCGCGCTTGCACCAAATTATCTGGATTTTAGAGCCAAGTTCAAGGCTGTTTTTGATTTCCTGGATCATGGGAGAACCAGCAGCGCTAGACTAGGGGGTGATTCAGCTGCAGAGTATGCAATAAACTTCCAGATCCTGGCAGCAGAAAGAGGCTGGAATGAGCCAGCACTCAATCCTGCCCTCCAACTGGAATTAGCATGTAGGGATGAGGGCATGTCCCTGAACCAATTAATTCCCATGGACATTTGGAAATCATGCCCTGACACCCCAAGAACGCAGAAGAAGGAGATCTGAGTGTCTTTGTATGTACTGTGGAGGTAGTGGACACTTGCTGGTTTCTTGTCCTCTTCTCCAGCACAAGGTCACCCCGCCTTTGACATTCTCAATGACAAAGATCGTTCAATGTAAAATTACAGTGATGTCTAATAATGTCTAATAACCTATTTGTTTTTCTTTCTGCTTTGGTAGATTCTGGGTCGGCTAGGAACTTCATGTCCAGAGCCATGGTAATGTCATTTGGGCTCCCAGTGGAGAAATTGTCAGACTCTATACCTGTACACTCCATAGACAGGCACGTAGTCTCAGGGAGGTCTGTCAGCTGGGAAACTAAACCATTAAAGATCGAACCTAAGCGTATAGAGACTATTAAATTTTATGTGTTAGAACACCCAGCACCTCTTCTGATTCTAGGGTTGCCATGGTTATTGAGACATAACCCAACGCTGGATTGTAATAATGCGGGGATTCTAAATTGGGGAACTAAACGTAGCAGCCATATCGAAGCTGCAGTTTTGGGCACCACCTCCATCGAAAGTCCGATGGCGCAGGTTTCTGTTCCAATCCCCTTGCAGAATCTCAATCTAGTGGAGGTGTTTAGTGCATCTAGGGCGGCCCGCCTCCCTCTACACTGACCTTGGGACTGTGCAATAGATCTCCTGCCGGGGAAGGTGCCTCCATACTCGAGAGTGTATCCACTTTCCGAAAAGGAAACTAAAGCTATGGAGGAATACATCTCGGAGGCGCTCCAGCAGGGATATACATGCAGATCCCAATCTCCTGCATCGGCTAGATTCTTTTTTATAGAGAAGAAGGACAGGGGTCTCCGACCCTGCATTGATTATCGTGGGCTCAATGCAGTTACTGTCAGGTACCTGCATCCTCTCCCTCTCATCCCCCCGGCCATCGAACTGCTCCGCGGGGCAAGCATATTTTCCAAGCTCAACCTGCAGACCACATACAATCTTGTGCGCATTAGGGCAGGCAATGAGTGAAAAACTGCGTTCAGCATCACGTCCGGCCATTACCATTATTTGGTAATGCCACATGGCTTGGCAAACGTGCCGTCTTACTTCCAAGCTTGTAAGAATGATGTGTTTAGAGACTATTTACAGAAGTTTGTAATTGTCTATTTAGATGACATCCTCATTTATTCCAAAAATCTCATGGAACACGTGACATATGTTCGTGCTGGGTGGATCAGCAATAGACAGGAATTGCCAGCACCTTATCTAGTACGTCTAGTACGTCTCAGTCATGCCCCCATCGAATCCAGTCATCTGAATATTAGGGGATATACGGCTCTGGGCATGAAGGTATGTCATGAGTGTGTATGGTATGATTGCTCGTTAGGTGTCTAAGTAACCAGGTGTAGTAGTGGAGCCTCATTTACTCCATAGCTGGGTTGCTAGGTACATGTCCATCTGTTTTGTGTTTGCATTAAGTGATACTTGTTTAGTAGTTTATTGTCCCCGTTGTGTGATTTGCTGTGTGATGGAGGTGTGTGAATTTAAATAGCCAGCCGTGCCTCAGAATCTTTGTGTGGTCACCGCATTCCATACCGTTGTGTGTGTGTTCTGTAAGAACGTGCTGGAAAGTTGGATGGCTTGTTCTGTGTGTGTGTTCCCAGGTTTAAAAAGAATAGGACAAGCTCAGCTTGAAGATCCGCACAGAACGGAAAACTTGTATCTGCCCCTGCAAGACAGAGGGCTTGAAAAGAGGTCTGAACACAAGAATAAAATTCTGTTTCTTTTTATGAGCTGGTGTGATCAGAGTGAAGGTCCTCTGATATTTTGTGTTGGAACTTATTTCCACTTCAACTCAGTCTCTAGAAAATGTGTCCACATGGAACAGGCAAGACACTGTCTTTAAAAAAATCCTTTTAAAGGCATATCACTATCTTGCCTTTGCTTTAACACACATCCAGTTGTGCCTAATTAAAGGGATGAACAGCTGATACCGTTTGAAAACCCTGAAACCACCAAGTACAAGCAAATTAAAAAAAAACTTTTTATTTTAATAAATGACATCTGAAGCTTACAGAATTGTGTGAGTAAAAACTGTCTGTCTTTTTGCATGAGGATTTTTCTCAATCATTTTCATATAAGCAGGATTAGATGCTTGACAGATCGTTGCTTTCTGCACTTAAATTCGCAAAGTTGAATACTCAACTGTTGCAGATAGCATATGTGCACACAAATTGTCTACCATCTGTAAAGAGGAAATTTAGCATTTTAAAGGTATCCCTCATATAAATATTGATAACTTAGAGACGTGAATAACACAATACTGAAATTCTCAGCAAGCCAGTAACTGCAGTGTGATTAGAAAGATGTAAACTGTAATACATTACACCACTTCATTTCATGGAAACAGTAGCCATTCTGCATTATTTTGCACTGTTTTTTCTCTTAGCACTAGTAAGGACACAATACAGTATTTTGCAGTTGTATCAGTGTGTGTGACTGCAACAGCAGGGCTAGAGCCAGGCTTGTGGTGGTTTAGTGGTTTAATTGCCAGCCACATACCTTTATCTGATTGGATAGAAATTTCTGTGCATGCAGAACCTTTATTATTGGCCTTTTTATTCACTATACTGACTGTTGACTGATGCCAACATTGCACTGTCAGCAGTTCAGCAGTTCAGGGATGACTTGTAAACTAGTATAGCAATACATTATTTTCTCCTCCACTTTATAGGATAGTGTAGTCTTTTGGGGTAAATCTAGTGTACAGTTGTGTTGGTGACAGGAATATTTGTGTGTGTGTGTGTGTGTGTGTGTGTGTGTGTGTGTGTGTGTGTGTGTGTGTGTGTGTGTTTGTGTGTGCACGTACGTACAGAGAAGAAATCAATGCATATCACGCTTGGAAGACACTGAAGGACAAAGGAAAAGAGCTTTGCAACCTCAAACACTTGCAGAAACACACTCATGCAGAAACACACTCTCAGAAACACACTCTCAAAAACACCCGTTCCCTTTTACACAGTAACACTGCAGCTCCAGGAGCACACAGTGATGACAGATTTCAGTGCTGAGACACAATTAAAAAGGCTCACATCGCTCTGTCTGACACTGATGAAAGAGCTTCCTCAGCACGAGTAGACATGTTAATTCCAGCTTCGCCACATTCCGGTAACAGACGGTAAGAAAATGTGCTGGCAACAAGGTTCCCCCTACAGGTCCTGTCTCTGAAACCAGGCACCCAAACCCCAGTCTGTGCATTTTAAACATCCAGAGTACAATAAACAGCACAAGCATTACATTTATGTACTGAGCAAAAGTCTTAGGCACCTGTGAAAATATTTTAAAATGTTTGTATGTGAAAATATTAATTTTTCACATTAATAAAACTAAACAGAATAAATACAAATAATTTAAGTAAATAGTAACAGTAAATAGTGATTTTATGTATCAATGTGTTTCTTGTGGAAGCCCAGTATTACTTTCCAGCAAAACCTTGTTTGATTTAATCAGTACTTTATTAAATTAAATCAGGAGCTGCTGAAGGAATTTCACACATCCAAGCAATGACTGAAGACATCGAGAAGAAATCTGGAACCAAACTTATGTTCTCACAAAATATCAACGACTTTATCACACATTTAGAAAAACGGCTTTAAACAATTTGCATAGGTGCCAAAGACTTTTGCACAGTACTCTATGTTATTTGTTCTCCACACATGAGGAGAATTAATTGTAGTCAGTCATTGTACATATTTTTGGTAAACTTTCACAAGGTGTTTTGAAATTCCCCGCCTGATTTAGACAGAATTGCTTCACTGTGGCCCTAGATGTCTGTTCTTGTTACGAGAATCACGTCTGTCTCCATGAGACTAGCGGTTCTGATGCTTGTGCACCTGCACATTCGTGAAGGCGTGTGTGTGTATGTGTGTGTGTGTGTGTGTATGTGTGTGTGTGTGTGTATGTGTGTGTGTGTGTGTGTGTGATGCAGTGCGATCTGTGCTGCTTCCTGCTGCTTGTGGTCAGAGATGGATGGTGCTACGAGGGCGTTCCGATGAGTTGCATTACTAACACGTAAAGGCATTACTCTCCCTCGGCTGTGCCCATCAGGGCCAGAGGGGGAGAAAGAGAGAGAAAGAGAGAGAGAGCGAGAGAGAGAGAGAGAGAGAAAGAGAGAGAGAGAGACAAAGAGACACAATCTCAGAATCTCAGCAGGAGCTCCGCTGCTGCGGCTGCAGCCTGAGCTACACACACCTGATAGCCACTGGAGATCTACAGCCTTGGACCAAAGCCCCATTCCACAGCATCACTGAGAGGCTTTCATCCATCGCCATGGATGAAAATTTAAAATTGATCTACTGCAGAGTCCCCCCCCCCTCAAAAACAGGTGCAGTATTATTTCACAGTGCGTCCATAACAAATGTGATGACAAAGTAATTTATTTAATTGCATACATAGATAATTTCCACACAAGTAAAGTAAACCTAGACAATTTTTGTCTTTGACCCCTCACATAAAAATAAGTAAAGAACATGACATACTCTATAATACTTATCTGCATAGATTATCACTCTAGATATTGTTTGTAATGCATTAGTATTTGCAGTTATTACTGTTGATGAATGGACATACTTCAGCAATATTTACTATTTGTTTCAACAATGAGTTTAACCTGCCCTCACTAACTCACCACACGGTGCATCGCACCTACATTACACAAGGTCACTCAAAGCCCAGTGTGGGGTGAGGGGCAGCAATGAGCGGACTTCTCATTCATCCTTGGGTTGTTTAGCAAACCATTTCAATTTGTAATGTAAAATCATTCAAAATGATCTGCATACACAAATATTTTGTTAAAACACACCATGGCGTATTGTTGTTTTTTTAGTTTGTTTGTTTTTTACTACCTTGAGTACTTATAAACAGTTTTGTCCAACAATACAGACATTTGAAAAGGGAACTCTCTCATAAAGATTCTGGGGGCTGAAGTTGACACTTGGTCACTTGAACGCTCACTCCTCTAACATCTCATTCACTCAGATGCACGCAAGTACACTAAAGAAAGACCATTAAGATGGGGGTTATCCAAGCTGGAGAGTAATGAGAACAACTGGACCTCGGCATGTTATAAAGAATAAAAAAGGGATGGTCAGATTCCTGAGTGTTCTTTTCCCAGTATCTTTTTGTGGGTAACATAGTTATCAAATTAAGCGGTCATCATCTTCTCTTCTTTTACAGCAAGTACCCAACAATAATTATCCCTTGGACTCAAGAGTAAATATAATGAATCTTACTTGGTTGCTAAAGATAAAAAGCGTCTGATAAATGCCGTAAATGTAAATGTAAAGAGGAATATGTGTTCTTATTTCTTCTCATTTGCAAATTTCCCAAATACACCTCTAATTATAGCATAACCCATTACTCATCGTGCAGAATGGACGCAGTTGTTGCAATAATACTGACTTCAGCACACTGTTTTAGTAATAATAGAATGCACATTTTCATATTTTATAATTAGAGTTACTACTGGCCCATCTTTCAGGAAGACCTAAATCTCACTGCATGAAAAAATAACATTAGCAGGACCAAAGCGGAGGCGATATCTAGCACAAGCAACATCTGGCACTTCTTTAACCACATTTGGGGGCTTAGACACTACATGCGTTCAGCTCACGGCTTCGATATAAGTGCTAGAATAATTCAGCATGTAATAGCGCTGTTACCCCGGCCATGGCCGCATGAGAACCGGTAAGCTACATGAAGCTTGCAGTGTTCAACCTAAGTTTATGAAGCTTAAGCAGTGAAGCTTAAGCTGTGAAGCATCAAAGCCGTATTAATATGCAGTGTCTTCCCTTGGGCGCAAATAAAACATGAAAATGCTTGGCCTGATTCAGTTTATGTTGTCATAAGCATTTGAGTGAGCCTCATATTTGTTTGCTAGTTTAGTCTAAGTGCAAAACAAGAGAACTGGAAGATGATTGCATAGTGTGCAGTCTAATAAACACATTTTTCTTTCCAGAAAAGCATGCGGCTTCTGGGTTGGAGCCTCCTATAGGGTGTTTTTGGTTCATTTTAAGTTTCAATGCATGCCTCATTAAGTGCTGTCACTGTCTATAGTGTAAATTAGCTGTCAAGCCTGATATTACCTACCACATATTCCAACATATGTTTGAGAAAGCAGAGTTTTTAATAAGGGGCCAAAAATAACAAGTCTTTCAAAGATTCCAAAATACTGTGGTGGAAAAAGGATAAACTAGGAAACTTTTTAAAGAGCCCCTGAAATTCTTTGACAGCATGATGAACTGCCAACAGATCACTGATGCAATAAGGCAATGATGTGAATATTTCATCTTCAATAACCAAGAATCATTTTTTTTGCAATTGAGTTTAATAGATTAGCAGGCCTTAGTTGTGTTTTGTTGTATATTTGTGTTAACATACATACATACTTATGATGCAAGAAAAAAGCTCCTGCTGTACACAAATAAAACACACCACTGCAGCAGAACAGACAGCCTTACACACACACACACACATACGCAAACACACGTACACATCAGAGCAGGAAGAGCCTTGCTATGGGGAACAGGGGAGAAAATTAGCACACGCCTGCTGCTGCTTCAATCTTGTCATATACAATTGAATAGGACTGAAAAGGAATGAAGAATCCACACTGTTACACACACACATTTGTTTTAAACAATGTCAGGATGTGAAGTCATACATATATATGCATTTGTATACTGTGTGTGTGTGTGTTATTTATCAGGCCAGGCCACCTTCTTCCTTTGCTCCATTTCTAACAGCCATCTGTCCATTACAGAGGCACTCTCACTGTATTTGGACCACTTTTGGAAGGAACATTTACATTATTTATCCTTTCGTTCCCTGACTACAGTGGACAGGAGCAACTTGGGGTTAAGGGTTTTGCACAGCGAAGGTAGGATTCGAACCCATGACCTCTTGGTCCCAAGGCAAGTATCCTACCCACTAGGCCATCATCACCCGCACAAGACCTGAGGTTGTGGAGATGCTCTGACTCAGCCATCTAGCCATTACAGTCTGCCCCTCATCAAAGTGGCTCAGATCTTTATGCTCACCAAGTTCAAGAACTTCCTGTTCACTTTCTGCCTAAATATATACCGCAGATCAACTGTCATTGATTATCATGAAATAATCAAAATGATTCTCTTCACAATGTTGTGGAAGCATTGGAAAGTTTTTGAGTATGAAAACATATGAACATATGAAAACAAACATGAAAATATGTCAAATTAAAGAAAGACTCCCATATGATATGGAAAGAATATGTAACAGTACATGTCTGACATCCTATTAACTGGTTGTGTGGTGAGTCAAATTCTAGATTTAAATGTACTAGTTAACTGTTTGGTCCCAATGGCTGTCGCTCAATAGCTCTTTATAAATCTAACAGTTGTCTGGAGATTCACATCATGATTATATTTATTAGTGCCTTTTATATGTCGCTGGTGATTAAAAATAAAAAAATATAACATTTTCCGTCTGATAAAGGAATTCAATTTATTTGATAACATTGTGTATTTTTAGCAAATATTATGTAATATACAAATATGGAAAATGTGCCAAATCTTTTGACTGGTAGTGTATGTACACACACACACACATGCACGCGCACACGCACACTCACATGTATTTGTCAGTCAATCTGAACATTGACCTATTTCTTTGCTTAATATCAGTAGTTTAAGTAGAACACTGTTCTTTCTTGTAAAGATATTCTGTTAAGAACCACCACATCAAACCTGGGGACATTTGTGTCACACCATCCTTTCATTACATATTATACACAAACAGTACCTTATACAAGAGCAATATGCAAATGCCTTACGTATTAGCAGGTGTAAAATCCATCCATCCATCATCTACCCCTTTGTCCCGCACTTGGGGTTGGTGGGGGGTGGCTAGAATGGGCGAAGGCGGGGTACACCCTGGACAGTCGCCAGCACGTCACAAGGCCACATACAGAGACAGACAACCATTCACACTCAGTCACACCTAGGGGCAATTTAGTGTGCTCACTTCACCTATCCCCAATGCACGCATGCTTTTGGTGGTGGGAGGAAACCGGAGCTCCTGGAGGAAACCCACACAGTCACGGGGAGAACATGCAAACTCCACACAGAAAGACCCTGCGCCCAGCCCGGGAGTCGAACCCACCTTCTTGTGTGCGGCAACAGCGCTACCCCTGCGCCACCGTGCCGCCCCAGCAGAAAATCATTCAATCATATTACTCCAAAGAACCTTGAAGGGTTTTGAAAGACCTCAGCCAAATGTAATAGCACCTGAACTTAATTATTCCAAATATTATTACCATCTTCAGCATGTAGGTATGTATCTTCAGCTTAAAAGAAAGCATTAGTGAGGCGTAATTCAGAGGTCCGCAACCCCATTAGGAACATTTTTGGATGCCTTACTTTTAAAATGTTGCCAATTTTGGCTCTTGGCCATACAAAGCCCACTCAGTATTCCTCTCATGGCTGCAGAAAGTAATGTGCTTAACAGCATCCGCTACACTAACAACAGGACAGAGGAACAGGGGCACAGCACCAACGTAACATCGGCTGTCCTATGTGCAGAAGACAGCCAGCAATGCCCTATCGTTTATTTAGGGGCCCGGAGCGCGAGCTACCATTTATAACAATAGAAAACTGGCCGAGACCCATTTGTAGTCTCTGGACAGAAGGGCTTGGAGGGAGAGCAAAGGGAATCAATGGTTTTGCAGAGGAGATCAATCACTGGGCAGGCAGGATGGTAAAAATCAATGTGAAGTGAGGGCCATGGCTTGTTTTTTCAATAGGCGGCAGTGCATTATGAAGTGCAAACAGACAGACAGCCACGTGGGCAGCAGAGCCCACTGCTAAAGAGAGTCCACTCCTTCACACAGCTCACTGTGACCACAGTTTGGGTCTGGTCAAGCTACGTTACAGAAAGATATAAGCTTTAAAATTAGAATTCTTTCATCATTGTAGAGCGGGAGGTGACCTAAATCTAAGAACTGTAGCAGTGAAAGCAGTGAATTCTGCTTGAGTAGAGCACTGACAAGCGCTCACATGAAGAAGCACTTTTGGTTCCCTAAAGAAAAAAGTTTGACCAATTTGACCAATTTTACAATTTGTGTAGGTTCTTCACACTCATACACCTCATTCACAAATGACTCTATAAAGAGCCATCTATAAAAAGGCTTGTCTGGAACTAGAGCTGGCCTGAACAGTGTTTACAGGCTTGTTTGATGCTTCTAAAAAAATTCAATGCTATGTTGGTAACACCAGAGAATTTGTGGTTGCCAAACTTTTAAAAAATGCTTCAAACTTTGTTTCAGGCAACTGCTTGCTAATGGTCACTAGCTAGCATTTATCTTGATGGATCAAATATGTTTCCCATCAGACTGACAAAAAATGATGCAAGGAAGATTTGTGTATATGTGGCAGTGCAGGTAGTAAGAGTACAACAGGCAAGATTCTAATATCTGTGGCAATCTAAGAATACAGTAATATTGTAAAACATAAGACAGCCCCTGAATGTCTGAGGCCAGAGTGTCTGAGGCTGAGACTACAGAGCCCAAGGATGGATCCGCTCCCCTAGCTATTTTATCTCTGGGTCTAGAGTAGACTCACTGAAACTGAATTTCATTTCTTTTCAGCATGGAGCTTTGATAAGAGCAAGTACTGGCCCCTGGAACAGATGCTGGAGGAGGGACACACACTAACCCAGCACAGCTCTGGAAAAAGCACAGAAAGGCCACCAGTTTCCAATATCCCCCCATACACATGATTATGCTCGCTGTAGATCTGACCTTTATTTCTTTCTGTCCTGGATCCACCCAGGCCTTTAATGGAATAACACAGTCTTTGTTTAATGCCTCATCCCTCACTCTTTTGTCATTCACTAGAAGAACACGTGTTCTTTATTCATAAGTCCTTTCCTTTTACCGTCCCATATTTCCAGATTTCGTTTTGTTACTGAAAGGTCCTTAAACCCTTACACTTGCCACTGGGAACAGCAGCGTGTGGCTTCTTCAAAGTCAACAACAGCCCTCTTTGATCACTGTTATCATTATGCAACTGCCAAAGGTGATACTACAAGTTTCATTAATTACCCAAAATAGTCATCATTAGTATGTTGGCATGCTAAGAACCCCATAAAACAATTCTGCCAAACTTCTCCCAGAGCAATGGGAATTACGAAGGCTTTCTCACCATCATTAAATTGAAATTACACCCTTTCATATTGCTTAACCGCATCTATGCAAGATACAAAAGAAGATTGTGCCATTCAAGAAATAATCTAACAAGACCAATTAGAGTATGGTTTAGATCTCAAAATAACACAAACCATCTTCAGAAGTTGCAAGAAACCAGAGGATAAAAAAAAATCTAACAATAACACTCTGTCCTTCACTGCTGTTCAAAAAGCAGAGAGATAAAAGCAAGTGCAAAGCTATCCCACAGGAACACGAGTCAATGCATAGCCTCGAAACATGCATCTGTGTACAGAGGAAAGGAGAAGGGGGAAAAACACTAAACTGAGATTTTTGCATTAATTATTCATTGCACTAGATCCATCCATGTAACTAGGGTGCCAAATCTTGTGTCAACTCCTCTTTGTAGTAAACACTTCAAACATTTACGAATGATATAGAAAGAAGCTTCCTGTTTTTTGTGCTTTTATGTTGTGATTTTGAAAGGGCATCAATCCCTAAAGCGCATATCCTTTGAGTCGTAGGAACATTACACAGTTCAGGTGTGACAAATCAGAAGCAGCTATAATGCACGCTTAGCTTAACCGTGCTATCCAGACTCTGCTCTCAATATCACTTGGATGCCCTTGTATGGCCCTTGTTCTCAACTAGGGCTCATGCATCTATAGGTATTTAGTTTTGACTTTGCACAACAACACACTAATGAGCTCTCCTTTTTAACACGGAAGACAACCTAATTAGTGAAGCTGGGTACTGCAGTGCATGGTTGGAACAAATATCTGCCGACACCGCAGCCCTCTGTGGATTCAGGCGAATACCCATGCTAGAGGTTTCCATGGAGACCTGTTGCCCTCACCTGTGCACGTTTGGAGAGAGAAGGAGACTCGTGAGGAACACTGGGGCTCTTTGTGAACCTCATGTACGGAAGCAGAATACACACAGAGAGGGCTACAGCCTCAAACAGCACAAATCTTCATCTGTGAGAATGGGCAGCATCCATGGTGACCGCCTTGAGCACTGACCTTGTGCTACAGCTGAGCTTGGCAACAGCGTCTTGCTGGCCAGGGCGCTCCCCTGAGTCCTAAAGTTAATTGGTTTCAGTTCCTCCATCCAATCCTCATTTTGAGCATAGCTCAAAGCAGGTGCTGACCCCTCAGGGGTTCCCGGAAGGCTCTGAGTTTTCATTTGGGGTTTAATCTGATTCCAGATATGCCCCTCGTTGCCCAGCAGAGGTCTAATTTAGACAGGGCAATGAATCCTACTGTTCATACGTTCCAACATGGCAGAACACATCAAAAGCAGCAAGATAGCCTCTGGCTCCCCTATAAGGCCTGGGTGACCTGTCCCTGGGCTAGGCCACGTCTTTTTCTATTTGATCCGATTAGCTAGAGGAGCCCCAGATCAGAGAGGAGCACAGGCTGAGGAAGAAGAAGAGGGAGGCCTTGGATTGGGAGGAATCGGTCTGCCTCAGGGCCCTGCTAAACCAGCGGGCTCTAAAAACAACTCAGCAGTCAGGAAGCAATCACAGCCTCAGACTCCTCAATCTCTGGGGCAATTTGGAGGCTACGGCTGAGTCCACTGGATGAGATAAGGGGATAGAAGTGACGGGTGCTCTGGGACGTGAACATGACGGGGGAGTGAAAGAAAGTGGGGGTCATTGGTTTGCCTTTCATACGTCACATGTGAAAAGCTACTTTGAAATAACCTGAAGCCGAGCTCCTTTTAACTAGGCTGGCGCCCCAGCTCCCTAAAGAGGGACGAGCAGGGTAACATCTGCCAGAGTCTGCACTGCCTTGTGGCATGCGCTTCCAGGGGTAAACAAGATTCCGGCAAGAGCAAAAGTAAATATGAAAGACACTTTGCCAGCAGATTGGATGGGTGGAATTCAGCACTTGCTTCAGGAACTCTGGCTCTCAGTCTCGCTCTGGATGGACACACTAGTGGGAAATTCCAAAAGTTTGGACTTGAGTGACAAAAACAGTGCACTAAGTCCTTGCTGTGGCATTACAGAGAAATCTTTATCCCCATCAGAACAGTGTCCTTCTGGAAGTTCTCTATGCCTCAGGAGCCCGACTAAATCCCCAGTTAAACACTTCAGACACATCCAGTTCACACGAGAGAGGGAGAATGACTCAGGTTTAGAGCTGGGAGCCCTCTGTCTAAGCGAGCGTTTTCGCTCTGATCACACTGACAGAAGCTCAAGCCCCTGACTCCTGTGAAGCCTCCAGCTAATTAAGGAGAGTTTGACTTAAAACATGGCTAAGCTGCAAAAGTTGCTTTAATGACTTCAACCTCTTTATCCTAAACCGACTAAATCCAGTGAAATGTAGCCTGCATTTACAAATGATGACAATAGCATCCACGTGTACGTGGCGATAAATCTCAAACCCAGCAATGTTTCAGTGCAAATCCAACATTAACAATGACTCCTAATTTGTCACCGTTAACGGCTGTGTGTCATGGAACTAAATGAGGCATTTGGTGACAAGGGTGCATGTGTGGAAAATAACAGCAGAGAAGTGAAGTATGTCAGCAAATGCAGCAGGGGCAGAATCTGCAAGCTGCATGTCTCATGAGAAACATATTTCCACTTCACACAAACCTGACCACAGTCTCGCGTCAGCTAAGTGACATTCGTCCACATTTACCAAATGATCAAGATGCTGGCGGTAGATGCTGAGGAAGTGGAACTTCATAATTTGAGTAATGTGCAGATTTGAAAACCTGGTAAAAACAAGAGCATATTCTCAATAATCAGCATCTTTTTTCTGTAAAAAAGCAAGTCTTATGAGGAATCTAGAGCACAGAATAGCAAAAGAAGACAGGAGAAAAATCAGTGTAATTCCACTTAAGCAAGCCATTCCAGAATCCAATGAGAGGCACTTCAAGTTATAAGGCTTCTCAACCAGGACAAGCCTCATATTCATATTCACTCATCAGCACTCTCTGTGCCATAACGCTTTCTGCACCTTTTTTTTTTTTTACTGTAAATCACATGACCATTTTATAATTTGCACAATGACAATTTGCACATTCTGTTTATTCTCCATTGTAAATACTGTAGGGTAAACACCCCTATTAAACTCAAGTACCCATTAAGCACACTTGTAACTTTGAACACAAATTGTGTAAAGAAAAAACAAGTAATTTTCCAGCTTGATATCTAAATTAATAAATGTAGTTGTTATTAAATATTCCCAGTATTTTTTAATCCAATCATGCTGCTGCATATTGTGACAACTTCCTGCCAATGTTCACTCATCCTGGTGGCCATTTTGAAAGCCGCATAAAAACTTTGCCCAGAAGAGACCCCTCAAAAAACCACATTTTTTAGATACTTCAACCTTTTTAATGTTTCTAACACCACCTAGCACAAGTTTGAACTAGGATGTTAGAGATAGTTACAGTTCTTTCAAAAGACAGTTTTACAGGCTTTTAGCAAATGCGATATGTGGTTAGCATGCTAGTCATATAAGATTGTACACTACACTGATGCAGAAAATCACAAGTGATGATATCTTGTGTTTTACTGTTCAGTACATCATTTATTTCCAGATTGTTAAGAATTAATATTTGTAGATTGCAGTATTTTTTTTTAAAGATTTCATTTAATTTTAACATGAGCTTAAAGGGTACCGTAGCATAATAAATGGAGCGCATAAGTGTGACTTCATTGAAGAAAAGCTTAAGTATAAACATATATTCAGTAATCATACACTCTCTGCAAGTAGTATATGATTTCATATATGATTAAGAACATTTATATAACAAAATACTGATCTTAAAATTAAATCCACTATATTTTTATTCCAAAACTATTGGTGTTCCCATTAAGGTCAGGGTGCTCCCTTTAAGCTCACTTACATAGGCTGACAATGTGAATAGTTCATGAATAGTCTTAAATCAACCATTGTCAGTTTTCGTACGTACGTACGTTTACAGCATTTAGCAGACGCTTTTATCCAAAGCGACTTTTTCTTTTCAATTAAAGTTTAAAAAAATGAGCAATACATTATTATTATTTATGGTAGTTAGAGCATAGGTGTAATAGCCCAGGTGCTGACAAATGTATTGCACATGCCTGCATTTGAGTGAGTGTGAATGCAATTCTGTTTTGTTTACTTATTTATCCAATTTGCCCCCTTTGTAGGTTCATTCCCAGGGGCTGGGGATTCACCAGATCTGAACTTTCAGATCTGATGCAGGAGTATGTGCTGGCTAACAATCTGGACACATTTAATCAAATACAAAATAACAGTAACAACTAAATACACAAATTATTAAAAAAAATAATAAAACATTTAAACATTGTAACATTCAAACAATCTAAGAGAGACTGCATATAATTTTCCTATATAAATGCAGTTTATTTGTGCTTACATTTTTTAAAGATAAACTTGTACAACACATACAATATGACACTTCATGTTAATGATTTTAGTAACTCTTGTGACCTTTATTAAATGAAAACAATAAAAATTACAACAAAATTCACAATTGTGAGCTTGTGAGCTTATTTGAAACAGGGGTGTTCTTAAAGGGTCCAACATGTACCCATTAAGCGCAGCCCAGACTTTTTTTCATTTAAAGCTGTATATCTTTTTAATTAATTATATATTTTTTTAAATGTTTTTTAACAGTTATAAACTATTAAATGAGAGATTAACATGTTATTGTAACTTCTCATTTCCCTGTGAAAATAATGCCTTTTACTTAAAAACTGTTCAACCAAAGATTTGGGTGAGCTTAATTGGTACGTTGACACTTTTATTCTATATTTTGTGTATATACTGTCATATTTATACTGTTTACATTTGTGAGTGTTAATCAAATTATTCTATTACTCTATTCTTTATTCTGTTTTCTATTTTCGAGTTACTGCACTGGCTCAGCAGCGACTCAGGGTTACATTTCACTGCACGTTGTATGTCTATAACGGTGTACGTGACAAACAATTTTAATCTTGACTCTTGAGCTGGGTGCCTTAGAGCAGAACAGGGGCCTCCAGGGTCAGGGTTCAAAACCTCTGCAGTAGAAAGCTAGTTGTATGCAGGTCTGGCTAAGTAGAAACCCTCAGACTCACACCTCAGCAGAGACTCCATTCTTTTGCCCACACGCCACAGGTATTAACAGTGCAATTTGGCTAATTAAACAAGGCAGTGTGTGTGTTTTGGTCTGTGTGTATGAAGCTAATTGAGACGTGTCTGCTTGCCCTGCAGGAGTCCCTCCTGATAATCCTCTCTTTGGCTTCAGGCAGCCGAACATGCCTCCTCCATTTGGCTGGGATTTTTGTCTTCAGAGCTGGACGGTAACTTTTATTCACCACCAACAGTGACCATGCACAGTAACACATTGCAGCGGGTGACCCATCAGCAAGCATACGCTTATTTATTGGCCAGGAAGCACTCTGAGATATCTGTCATGGCTGGGGTAGCAGTCAGGCTGACAGGCCTTTCCTGGCACCCATAAAGCATCAGCAAGGCCAGACTGTCCAATATTTATGGGCCTAAAAGCAATTTTGGGTTAACAATAAGGCCCAAATGCTTCATTTTATGAGAGGCCATAATCCCGCCAGTATGATTAAAATCAGCCTCTGACCGGTGGGTGCTGTAAATCAGCATACATATCAACCCAATACCTTATTTACCATCACCAGCACAACACACCTGCACAGAGCGAGAGAGAGAGAGAGAGCACAGGGACAGAAAAATAGAAAGAGAAAAGGATAGCAAAGCATAAGCTTCAGATGTTTGTGTCTGGTGGTCAGTGAAGGTCCTTTTAGTTGATCCTGATGTTTGTGAGGACTTGTGTACCACATTTATATTCGAAAAGTCCTCTTTCATGCATTTTTCTGGCATGTCTCTGAAACAAATATATTAAAAATAGGCAGAAACAGTTTGCAAAACCTTCCCAAAAGCAAAATTGTTTCAAAAACTAAGGGTAAGTGAGGCAGAGATGACTATCAACTGGACCGGAGAGGACAACGAAAAAGTTATCTAGAACTTGAACAGACTTGGTGTGCCGTCAGGGGACAGGGACCACGCTTTATTTATTCTGAAAGTATCCTTCCCAGCCACCTAGGGCTCAGCGCAGCAGTGAGTGCCACATCTCCTCACCCTCCTAATCCTTACTCTATCTCTTAAATCCTGGCTTTAGGAATCATTCTTACCCTTTTCTCTAGCTCCTCTCTCACTTCAACAAACTCTCACACACATACCACTATCCAGAGAGCAGCAGTGCATAGACATATTTACACCCTTGTTCTTATTGTCTGCCTTTCTTTTTTTTTTCACCGCAGACATTAATCCAGCAAGATCTGCAAGTGATGTCTGTTCACCTGCCAAACCCCTGTTCCCTTCAGGCATTAGCAGGCCAGTGTGTGTGTCAAAGGTAAAGGAGCCACACGGAGTCACACACCCAGAGCACTGGAGTACGTTCCACTACCGGAGGAATAATTACACTCTTTCAGCAGACCCTATTATGTCATGAAGTCTCATCGAGGTGCATATTTAACCAATCAATGGCACTTAGCGCTCCAATGGAACCATTATCTCGCTCAAGATCCCACAATGTAATCCTCATCGCCGAACAGGTGTTCACACACAATACAGGGGCAGCTATATATTGACTGAAGGCTTTTGTACTTCGACACAGAGGAGCTAAGCACTTACAGGTTCTTAGATGGCCGCTGGCTTTGTCCTGGACCGTGATAAAGAGGACGTAAGCCTCAAAGCCCAAAGGGACGGGAGTGCGACTCCTTTTGATGCTTTCCGGGCCAGCACTCTGCATGTTAGCCTGATGGCTATGATGGATTTGCTGAGCTAAGGTGAAATTGCCCACCTGGAGGAGAGCCACAGTGCCATTAATTTACATGAGGCAGGAGGAAACATCACACAACACAAAACACACACACACACACACACACACATACACATACACACACACCTATTGAATCAGCTTCTTAGCAAAGGAAGATGACGGAGCCTCTTGTTGACTTAATTTAAGAAGGTAAAAGAGGGTTGAATGAGTACATTCCAGGTCTCACTGACCAAGATCATTGTAATTACAGCCTGTTTAAAGAAATATTGTAAATATCTCTAGTGATCAGAAACAGGTACATCGGGAACACCTACCTGCACCTTGCTGGTGTGCAGTTAGGGTGTGTTCAGGCTTGCCATGTTTGGTTCAGTTAACATAAATCCTGGTGTGGTTGCCAAAGCAGTTCACTTGGGACAATTAAAAATTTGGCATGTGAAACTCATGGACCAAACAAGTTAGGCAGGTCTCATGCATCCGTTTTGAATTTATTCATAAACTCTGAACCGGTAATTATAGAGTAAATATGTTTGGTTTTAAAATAAGGCTGAGGCAGTATAAAATAGTCAAAGTCAGTACAACATCTTCTACTTCTATACATCTGATGACACACATCAATTATATTATGCCCTAACGAGTCAAGCATTCTCTGCTTTGTAAAGCAGCAAGTCACTTACAGCTGCGTGTCACTGCGACTTTATCTGCATAACGGCAGGCAAAAACCCACAATAACACATTGCGTCTTGTTGCTTATTACTCTAGCATAGTACAGATAACACAAGACATAAAACTTACAAGCTTAGAGAGAAGAGAGGTTAGGTATGGAAGATTATAAGCACAAAAATTCAAATTGCAATTCATTTTGCAATTGTCAGTTCAATATTCAATCAGAGCATGCAATTGGCAATTCAATATTCAATCGGAGCATGTAATTTGTAAGATATTGCAATCAGCAATTCAATGTGCAAAGTGCTGATGCAATCCTTAATTCATTTCAAAATATGTTGAATAATACATAGAATAACAAGGCATTGGATTGCATTTCGTATTGCTATGGGTTTGTGCCTCTTTATTCAAATACAACACCGCCCCCAGCATTTGCATTGCATAGTGCCTTGGCGATTGCATTGCATAGTGCTTTGGCCATTGAATTGCCAACTGTCAGGCCACTCATCAAGGCGGGCCTTCACTAACGACGTCACTTCCTTCTTCATGGCCTCAAATCAATTCAACTGAGTGAATTGTTCATTTAGAGCAGTGATTCTCAAATTGCGTGGCGCAAGGGACCAGGGGGAAAGTCACACATAACTAATGTTTAACATCCGAATCATTTTCACATTGTTTACGTTAACCTGTTCATTAACTGCTGTCAGAGCCTTCGAGGGTAAAAACGGACAGATATTTAAAAGATAAACAGGTGAAACTTCTGAGAGAAATGAGGCAAGTGCAGATAACCGGCATTGCAATGCAAATGCTGGGGACGCTGTTGTATTTGAATAAAAAGGCAAAAAACCCATGGCAATATGAAATGCACTTCAGTGATTTTTTAATTCTATTGTTTATTCAAAACATTTTGAAATGAATTAAGGATTGCACCAGCACTTTGCACATTAAATTGCCGATTGCAAAATCTATTTACCAATTACATGCTCCCATTGGATACTGAATTGCCAATTGCATGCTCTGATTGAATATTGAACTGACAATTGCAAAATGAATTGCCATTTGAATTTTTGTGCTTATAATCTTCCATAGTTAGGACGTTAAGTAGATATAGTCACCACATATATGTTGTAAAATCAGTTGTGACAGTTTGACCCATATAACTTGATTTTTTCTCTTTTCGTTCAATGTTAATTATGTTTGTGTGAACGCTAAGTGAAACAGGACTCAAATGCAATATTTTCCACTTTGGTCCAGACCAATGGAAGCAAACTCCACATATAAATGAACCCTCAGAGACTGTAGCCCATCTGTTCATGCACAGTTCTTGTTCATCGTCCTCTAGACAGGGGAGTCTAAAGCAGGAGTATCTAATCCTATCCACAAAGGAACAGCATAGCTGCAAGCTTTTATTCTAGCAAAACTGGAGCATGCATGATCAGCAGTTTAAAGCCTGGGGCAAAGCGACTAAACAAAACAGGCACGCTCCTGTCAATTAGAAACCATGTCTAAAGTGTCATCAGCATTCAGATCTACAGGAAAGGCATCAGCAGAGCTGAAATTCTGGTGGAAAGTGATGTGGTCAGACGAGTCGTCCTTTACCATATATGCTACAAATGGAGTGCTTGTGTGGTGTTTACTAAGAGAACAGTTTAGGCCTGAATGCTTGAACCCAACAGTGAGAGTGTCCAGTAGCTCTGTTATGCTGTGGGGGCACTTCGCCGACATGGTCTGGGTCCACTGGTCCCCTTAGAGGAAAAGATCACCGCAAATCAATAAAATATTATTCCAGCTGATGATCTTTACCCAAAGATGAGACATTTTTATCCTAATGGGACTGACCACACAAATCTAGTAGGAGTGAAACATCACCAGGAGCCTCTTTTTAGCAGAAACCCACGAAGTTACTTAAAAATGCATGTTATCAATAATACAGTATTTTACTGTATTAGAGCCCTAATGTTACGCCAGTGGGTTTAATGTTACACCAGTGGGTTTAATGCGAAGGCAGTCACCAGATCTCAGCCGAGTTCACTGATGTGTTTGATACCACTGTCAAAACAACATCGTCAAAACAACAACTCAGGAAATATATTTCAGAAGAATCACGTTTCATGCCTTTTTACTCTTTCCAATTTATACCATAGTGTAATACTGTAAAATGTCTGATTGTGTGTGTGTTTGTGTTTGTTTGTGTTTGTGTGTGTGTGTGTGTGTGTGTGTGTGTGTGTGTGTGTGTGTGTGTGTGTGTGTGT
>JBBJLS010000128.1:5511456-5523956 GCA_037577275.1 Bryconaethiops microstoma
GTGTGTGTGTGTGTGTGTGTGTGTGTGTGTGTGTGTGTGTGTGTGTGTGTGTGTGTGTGTGTGTGTGTGTGTTTCTTCCATATGCAGCACAACCAGCATGAACAGAAAGCTGGTAAATGGCCTGGTTAATAATGAATGAGGGAGACACAGACACTTTTCAGAGAGACACTGGTGCATCCCTGAGGCTAAAATCTGCTGCTGCAATTGCACACGCCCGTCCACCATCCAACCATCAGATCTGTCTTCCATGTTTTCAAGAGTCAGTCTTGGCATGATCCTCCATGAGCATGCTGGTTATTCTACATGTTACCATGGAGACAAGAGCACAAGAGTCAGACACTTGATTGGAGCAATGTGACACCGCTGGCATTACTTAACGTATGTTTGTGTTGCTCAGATTGTGAGATATCTAATGCCCTTACCTCTTCCTAACTTTGCTCTGCTGTCGCAACAATTCTTTAGTCTCACTGAAGGGCACACAGACCAGACCAGGCCAAAATGAAAGCATCTGGACTCAGATTTTCAAGATATTTCTCATATTTCCTTACTTGACACTAAGAACTTAAAATGCAAGGTGAATGGTAACAGATGATTTGATTAGTAGACTTGAGTAGCAAAATGTCATTTCACCCAGCAATGACACACAAATGCCACGAAAATATCTACTAAATGTGTTAATCAATAGCAGTAATTCCTGTAAATAAGAAGGTTATTTTTAAGTTTGTTTAAAATACCTCCACACATGACATCACTTTATTGCTACTGTCTTTCAGATCCAGTCTACTCTGCACTGAACGTCCCTTGATGCTGGTTTCGTGACTAAGCTCCCATCAAATTCACTGTAATTTCAAACCATTTAGAGATTTAGCGTCCATAAAACGAAACCTCAAGCAGCAAATCTATTCAAGGACAATTAAAAATAACCTAAACATAGATTAACTTCTGCATGTCTTGCATCGTTAACATAATACAAAATGCTACTGACCTTTTAGGTGAACACATTATTCGAACATTTCACAATGAATGGTAAAGAGCCCATATCCTACATTTTCCACTTCTGACCTTTTTGTGGGTTTATCTACCAAAAGGTGGACGATTTCTGCGGGCCACCATACATCCAGGTCCTTTAAAGGAGTAGTTCAGCAAAATCTCAAATGCAGTCAATCAGCAAAGGCATTTTCAAAGTTCAAATGTTGCTTCTGTATTTTAGACCTGCAGCTGCAAGGTTAAGATTGCAGACATCAATTCTAAAGGCTAACATTGCTTACACACACTAGAACTCTTTAGTCACCCAAATAGCCCAAATGGTTTCTCAAAAAGTACAATACCAAAACTCTTTACAACCCACATCCATCTCTTCATTAAGGTCAGAGTAGACTTGTCGGTGTGTTTTATCACATAGTAGAATTTACTGTGAGCTATAAAACTGAAGGCAGGACCAGGAGTGGTATTCACAAAGTAGTCATAAATTAGAGAACTGAGTCCTGAACTACATCCACAAGTCCATGCAACCTAAATAAAGATCTGGATATGGTTTAAACAGATAGAGAGAAGATGTATTTTTACAGAAAAGACTCAGGCTATATGGGTGACTAAAGACTTTGTGTTTGTTAGCAGTATTCACCTTGCAACTCCAGTGCTTAACTAAAGAAGTCAAATGTCTTGGTTGATTGACTTCAAGTGGAAATTTGTTTAAATCGGATCTTTCATTGAACCAGGTTGTTGAACATATTTCTTTTAATGATATTAAATTTTGTCCCAATGGCTATAATATATTCTGAGCAAACCCTAGTCTGCTTCATATGGATATATATACAGTACCAAGAGTCCAGTTTAAGTCTTGAGCCATAGTTACCTTTTCATGTACAAATCAGTAATGACAGAGGAATGCGTATTATAACCTCACATTTAGTCTGCACATCATCGAGGGTATAATCTCCTTTCTATTCTTACCACTTAAATCCCACCCATCCACTCTGCTTTAATATTGTGGAATTAAGTATTAATCTGTGGGGGCACAGGAAAACCACAGAGCGGCTGTTTGATAATAATTAAGATTTCTGTTCTTCCATTTGCTCCAAGTTTTGATGAGTTTCTGCACACATGAGCACACATCTAACTTATTCCTACACTGAGCGAGGGAAGAGTGTGCGGAGGGGTCAAATAAGGCTCCTGGGAGACTCAGAGATAGTATTGTCTGCCTGAGAGTACAGTACTCTTGAACTTACTGTTTGTGTCACAGAGAGCACCTTAAGCTTGGGCTAGGAGCTCCCAACTCCTCACTATAGTAGGAGGTATGGAAATGCAGTGCATGTATTTTAGAGCATGTGATGGAGGAGGAGCAGGCTATCAATCATTTAGAGCTACCAGAGTACATCTCGCTCTCCCCTCTCTCCCCACCGTGCGCAACCCTGGAACGCTGCTGGTGGCCCTGACCTGATAACCCATCAGCCGGGCACGTGGGACCGCACAGCGCATCAAACTGACACACTCCGCTTTTCAGCGATTCATCCGTTCGGCTTATTAGAGTATTTAGGGCTTGGGAGCACTTAAAACGTCTATTTAATATTCAAAATGCTTTAGCAGAAGCCAAAATCACTGCTAAACTACACTCAAGTGTTCACCTCCCATCAAAAGCTTAGAGGCCTTCGTCTGAAACTTTTAAAGGCACGTTTTCACTCTTCCTTTTCAACTGAATACACAAAAAACCTTACATAAAACAGTTGGTTACTTCTGGCATATTAACTAGGGCTATAACACCATGTTCCTCCAGGACCATGGTGCAACACAAGAGCAGAAAAAAACAGCACAAGAGCAACAATACAACTAAACAAGACAAGGCAAGACAAGACAACGTTCATTGCAATTGACAATGGCTACACTGAGGATAAATACAGTATTTTGACTGGTACTGTATTCTAGCAGCAGAGATATGCAAAAATGCAGAACAGAGTTTCCATGTGCAATACATATAAATACACATTCATACACATTGCTGGATCGGTTGTAACCACTTCTGAAGACCTTCTACTGTGGTACCACAAAAGCAAGATTTTTTGGTTTAAACACTAGGTATAGGAATGATGCATCTAGAAAATGCTAGGAACTTCTGAAAAAGTACAAGTACTTTAAAAGAGATACATAACGACAGGCTGTTTGAAGTGTTTATCCTTTTTCTTGTTTTTTTTTTTAAACAAAACAAAAAGTTAGAGTGCTGATGTTATTGCTATTAATGTTGTCAAAAAAATTCTTAGATACTAATCGATACTAAAGGTTAGTATCGAGTTCGATATTAATTAGCACTGGTATCGATACTTGAACGCCAGTTTTGCATCTGTTTACGGAAATCACTGGCAGACTACAACAATTTTCAACAGGCATTGCAGCGGGCAGCCCCTCCCCCGGCTACCTGGAGGACCTATTGTTTACATGACAGCCGACTTGGGAGGAAAAAAGTGGCACGTTCCTTTAAATGAGTCCCGAGCCGGCTGTCATGGAGCATTTTGCCCTGTAGCTCAGCCAGGGAACAACCTACCACCGCGAAATTTTACACAGACCCTCAGATCCCCCAGACCTATCGAACGTGGCCGGTGGTGAAGCTCGCGACGGTCCCATGAGCACACTTTACATTATTTATTAAAAGTTTCTGTGTTTTTGGGGTTTTTTTCTCCCCCTGTAGTATCGATAATAGTATCAAGTATCAAGCACCATCCTTAGTATTGGTATCGAGTTTGAAATTTCAGTATCGTGACAAACCTAATTGCTATGAATCCAAATATCACATATTTATCAGCTCCTAAGTCACTGCTTCTCTTAATCGCAGTGGAAAGGGGATTCCCAATGGTTGTATGACAAACTTCCTCAATACATGCTGTATATTGTAGTGAGAGAACATTAATGGGCAAGAATCAAAGTGAATTCTGTCAAACACACTCAGCCACAGATTATTTTTCCACATGTTAAATACAAGTTTTAGGCTAAAATGCTTCTTTCAAAGCACACATACTAAAAGTCTTTGGCTTGCAGGTGGTTTAAAAAGCTGAAAGAGAGCTTAAGAGTGCTGACATGTATAGCTTTTGACGTAATTCTCATGGTAGTCCTGGCACAAATACTTAAAGTAAAGATGCTAAGTATTAATATGCTAAGTTATTAAAATGTAATATGAAAGTTATTAAAACTAATAAAGAGTACATGTTCATTTATGTTAAAAACACTTTATAAGGTTATGCATCCTCAAATTTGACGAGGAGCGTAATTAGCTTTATTCATAAAGGGATGTCGCTTTATGCAGTTTTCCCCAGAGCTTTGAGTGTGTTCTTTTAATTACTCACCGCTGCGTCTTCCTCATGGCTGTCGCTGGTATCCTCGTTCTTACGATGGCCATCTGAGGAACGTGAGTCTCTCTTACGACTGGCATCAGTCCCTTCCGCCTGCCTCTCTCCATCTGAGAAAAAGACAGAAGTCATAAATCATCCATGCCATTTACATTCTTTAAAGTAATATATGCATCTTAATTTATTTTTATATATACTTAGACATTATAACACCATGCAAGTAATATCAGAATCAGAAAACTTTACAGATCTCAGAGGAAATTGAAAGGTGAAAGGTAATGTAATGATTTTACTTCAAGTTGTTTTAGACAATTCCTATTGGTATATTTGTCATAAAATAGACCAGAACACTAAATATGAACTGAGTTTACCTGATTCACATATCCACATCATTTCCTCATCTTATAAATTACATTCCATTAACACAATTGTGTCTTTGAGTTCATTTTTTTTTTGGTAAGAATTATGTGCGTTTTTCACTCAGCTGGAAACGATGAACATATTTGAATAAGGTACATTAAACTTTTTTCACTTTTAGTTCTGAGTCATAAGAGCACAGTGACTCATAACAGCATGACGCAATGTTTCAAAGACCCAAAACCAGTATAGTGTGGACTGTATCATGGCTGACCTTCTACTGAGCTCTTGTTTCATGTGAGAACACAATATATATCCTCCTTTTATCCAGTCCTACTTATACTAAAAAAATAGAAAAGCAATCATGAAAAGAGGTTTAAAAAAGCAGGTGGTGAGGGAACCTGGTGTTCCATCACCTGAGTGACAGAGGGCTCCAGGACACTGACCCACTCCAGATGGATTATGGGATTTGTCTGTATAGACTCCTATTAGAAATCTCTCCAATGGCTCACTGGGGTCCTGGCATATGGGGATAAGGACAGAGTGGCCCACAGAGAGATGTATTACTCAGCAGATGGACTATGAATAAATAAATTACAGTATCAGCATTCAAACATAAATGTGGAAATTAAGTCCAGAGACCACCCTTTATTTCCAGAGTACACATGTTTCATTTTTCAATAGCAGGAAACAGAAAAACATACGAAACCCTCAAACACTAAGCATAACATGAAACTAAATATGTCTACTCTTTAATTTTGTGCCACTTTACCTCTTCCATCCCTTCAATCAGCATGAACTCCAACCAGTTACAGCTGTGTGTCCTCCCAGCATAAAAAAGCTCTCCCTGACATTATGTTCCCCTTCAGATGTTGACACGCAAGTAGCTAAACACACACACGCACACCTCAATTGCCTTACATATTTTTCTTATGTGCGTGTAAAATAGTTAAAGCATATATTCCTAAAAAGATTTGACCAGACGATATCCAACATACACAGAGAAGAGGAAGATCAAAAGAAAATAAGAGAAAAATACAAGAATATCCAAAACTGGGACTCCTAACAACGATGCAAGACTTGGTAAACCACCTGACCACTGCCTCCCCTATCAGATAAACAGCACTTTTCAGTTTTATTTTTTGAGACACAAAAGAAAATCAAACTCCACTGTTGCTTCAGATTTGAAGAATCCACATTTGTTTCTGTCTGTCCTTCGTTGTAAGAAGACCGTTGAACACTGAGGGTCTGTAAGATGCACAGTTATTCAAGCTATGAGTGAGAAAAATAAATAAATAAAAAAGAAGAAAATATGCACACCCAAATTGGACATCTGAGATGTGGAGGATGGTTTTATGGACTAATAAGCATAAATGTGTAATTAGGGTTGCACTCAAACTGAACTTAGGAAGTGTTTACAAGAAGCATAGCAAAACATCCCTGCAGATCTCTGCAGAAAAACTGAAAGAAAGTCTTCTGACAAGAACTGAAGCTGTAATGAAGGCACACTAAATCCAGAAATAATGTAATAATGCGTTTATTTGTTGAGACTTTGGGTAAATAAATGTGTTTTCTATTTTTTCTCCTAATGCTGAAAAATAAATAACTTGGGAATTCCATATTGGAAAAAAAAATGGAAGAATGCTCTCTGACTATGACACAGGAGTGTAAATCCAGGAATGTCTCAGTTAATTTGCAAGTATTTTACACCGTAGATATTTTTGAAAGACTTAAAACATACATTCAGGTGCCAGTCACACTTTTTGATCAAATCAAAAACTTGATAACATAGTTAACCTTTATATAAAGAGGCTTGTGACAACTGTTGCGAGAATCCAGAGTTATATTCCCCAAAAAACAGTTAAAACAGGAAGGTTTAAGGGTTCTTCTTTTTTTACTCACACAGAGCGACATATCAACAGGTAGGGGCAAGTGGCTTACACGGTAGAGAGGAAATAACTAAGTGAGGCTGCAGAGAGAAAAGCCAGCCATAAAAACATAATGAGACATTATGGCTTTCTAGATATGTGCAGTAAATGCAGGCTGAGTGAGTTTATGGCCACGTCCAACAACCCAGCAGGGACATTGTGGACTCAGTGCTGCAACACTGTCCAAACACACATGCAGACCTCCAACGCACTCTCCGTCTCAATCAATACCATATCAATGGACTTTCCGTCACCCGTGGGAACTCAGGCCAGATGAAATAAAGCCTGGCTCCGTTTAGCCCCTCAGAGAACTGTATCAGTTTGTAATGCAGTCTGAGACAGTATCATAACTCATAACGCACTGCATTAAAAATAAAGTGCACAAAAAGCAAATATAAGTGCAGTTATGTTCGGTGCCTCCGCATCCCTAACAGCATTTCATTCAGCGCTTCAATCTTACCACCTACCATGTACAATCCCTCTCTTTTTCACAGGTGGTACAAATGTGTTTTTAAATTCTCTGTAATATTTGCTACACTTTTATAACCCTCTGCTTCGATACTGGACTGAAAGCTGCTATTTTGGGTCGTGACGATTAGGCACAGAAAACTAGCAATACTAAAACATAACAGCATAAACATCTGCTTTCATTTAGTTCAATGTTTTTTTCTTCCAAAATCAATTAAATGGATGAAAAATAAATTATACTGAATTTTCATTTATTTTTTTTATTTATTTTACATTATGCTTAATATCACATTTATTACAGAAATACAATGTGTTTTGCATTGTATGTCATTCTTTTCAAACCTCTTTATATCAATTAGGCTGAAAATATATACAATATTCTATATAGCCATGTAGCCATTAAGTATTACATTCTGAAGTACTGTTTAGACAGATGAAATTGTTAAAAGGATGCATGAACAGCAAAACAAACCACTTGCAACTAATGAGATGAGGCAATGCAAAGAACACTGTAAACACCTGGAAAAAAATGAATGGATAAAAGCATGATATGAATATTAATGAATATAGATAAATATATAATTGGTACACAAAGTTGTGATTTTCACTCCCACACTTGCCTCCAGGACAGTTTCTAGTTTTCATTTTTTTACGGTTTTTGATATTATTAATTCTAATATGATATTAACATACACATTACTTCATTTAATATCAAGTCTTGTTCTATTCCTGCATTCAAACAAACATGACTGGGGTGGGACGGGTGTGGTAGCCCCAAATGATCTGAAATGGCTGGGACTGGGGTACGCAGATTCATGTCTTGTGATCTCTAAAGTGAAGGTGATCTGGATGTCAGAGGGAGTGTTAGAGCAGAACCTGCAGCAGGGTGGGTAAATGATGAGCAGAGGAGAAAACCGTCCTCCCAGCCTTCTGCCATTCACATAACCCTCTCCACTCCAATATGCATGAGCCTCGGAGCGTAAGTGAGAGCCATGTGGAGCAGAAGACTCACTAAGAGTCCGGAGACGAGCGTGCAATTCAGAAAGGGCTGAAAATGAAGAGCCCATATCCGCAGCAGGAATGCGAAGCGGGGAGCACATTCTGTTTGAACACCAGAGGAATCACACGGTGAACTCCACGCAAAAGTGCAGTGTGAACAATCGCATATTAAGAGGAAACAAAATTGGAATGAAAAAGCCTTATCTCCTCCTGCTGAACCTCACCTACTGGTGTTTACTACACGATAGCGAGACAGCATCTGCGCCGGTTTGATAACTGCTGTCAGATGTTGCCAGTTTAGTGGGCCAAGTGAGACAACAGCGAAAGATTTAAGCTGCCAGCGTAGTGACACAATCTCATAAACTGCTTGTTTAGAAGATGAGGATGTGTCTGACTGCTCACCAAAGCACAGTCTTAAAAAGAAAGGTTCCTAAAGGGGTCTTGGCTTGGATGTGCAGGTCTACTTAAAAATCTGTAAAAGAACCTTACAGGTTTGCATTCAACAGAAAATGCCACTTTAATGACTAGTGTAGTCTCAAAATTACTCAACCCCTTCACAAGCTTCTTTAGTACTTAGTAGAGCGCCCTTTTGCAGTTATGACCTGCTGCAAACATGCTGTAGAGCCAGACACCAGCTTCTGGCAGCATTCCTGAGGAATCTTAGCCCATCCTTCATGGGCAATGGGCTTCAACTCACTAATAATCTAGGATTTGTGTGATGTAATTGTCTTCTTCAAATCCCACCAGAGATTTTCTATGAGGTGATTGTAACGGCCACTCCAGAAACTTCCAAGACATTTTCTGAAACTCAGAGTAATTTGAGGTGTGCTTGGGATCATTGTCCTTTTGGAACATCCAGTGATGCCCAAGCTTCAGCTTCCTCATAGATTACATGGGATGCACCTTACTGTGGAAACTGAAACCTCAGTGCCTGCTCTCACGCGTCTTGCTGCAGGCCTTTGCAGTCACTCCGACGTTTTTAGCCACCTGCCTCATCAGAAATCTGGGGCAGCTGTTTCTGCCATGTCCAGGAAGTCTAACCAGTGATCCTTTAACTTTGGACTAGCAAACTATCCTTCCAGTGGTATATTTAGGAACATTCGGTGCCTTTGCTACCTTTTTGTATCCTTTGTTTATGCAAGGAAATCTCCTCTTAAATCTTGGAGAAATCTTTTGACTTACCCACATTTATAACACATGGCAAGCAAGTCCAGGTATTTGATGTGTTCCATCTCAAGCACACCTGCTGCACCTAATGAGGCCCTTGATTAGATGCATCATGTGTGCTGGAGACAACACGTGACCTGCTAATATATGATCTTATGAGGGCTCCTATTCAGGTGGTTGAAGAATTTTGAGATTGCAGTAGGCATTACAAGTGGCATTATGTTCTGAATGTGAAGAAACCATATGTCATTAGTAGTGTGGAGCAATTGCAAACAGCTGAAAGTTTGTAAAGTTTGCCAATAGACCTAATTTGCAGTGAGGGTTGAACGATTTTGAGTGCAACTGTATATTAAACACACAACACAGAGGTGCAAAATTTTCATTTGTGGTCTGTGTTTTCTACCTTCTTCACTTTAAAATCAAAATTTCTCAAAATGCATTTCCCACTTACACATTTCACTTCCAAAAAAGGTTCCATTAAGAGGTTTAGGAAACCAAAAGTAGTTCTTATGCAAAGAAGAATTGCCAATTTTAAGAGTGCTGTGTCTGGGAATTCTACTGGTGGAGCATTCCGGAGCACGGTGTCAAGATCCTCCGACTGCACCGGCTTCCCGTGGCAGATCAGAGGATCACAGAGAGAAAGGGCGAGAGGGTGAGAGAGGTTGCATGAGAAAGGCAATGGGACAAAATGGCAAGTGAAAGCGAGACAGAGTGAGAGAGAGAGTGAATGAGTTACAGAGAGTGAACGTGAGAGTGGAGAGCGGAGAGGTGAATGACCTGCATCTCTCACTGCGATCAGCTGTTACAGACTTAATGAAATAATTAAGATTCAGTCAGCAGGTTAATGTGAGCCAATCGACAGTTTCACCCTGAGGCGAGTGAGGAAGAGAGTGCGAGTGAGAGTCTGTCGGAGCAAATACTGAGCGCCGCATTACTGCATGAGACTCTTCTATGACTAAAAAAAAACAAAACATGAAAAGCAAGACCAAACATGAAAAAAATTATAGCCTTGATTAAAAAAACTAGTTTCCTTAAAATCTAAAAAATAATTAAACTAATGATTTTCAAACCACAATTATTACAGACACATTGTAAGCATGATATAATTTCAAGATCACAGGAGTGACATGGAAACTGTGGGAGAGCGAACTTTATTGCTGGGGGTCAGGAGCTTCTGTAGGTCAAGCGAACAATAAGCATGTGAAATCGTATCACCAGTTTAATAACAGAAACAGCGTTTTTTCACCCCAGTGGGCTCACGCCTGCTTTTATGTACTACAGACATTTCACTTTTAAATGAAGAAATAGGTCAGTTATTTTATTTCATTTACTAAAAAGAGTTCATAATGGAATTTCTTGTCACTTTCCTGATATCATTTTCAGGCCTGCTGGTCGAGGTGTATGTAGCAGAAAGGGTTTAACCAGTATTTTGTCTGTTTAGGACCATGAATTACAGAGTTCATTTTCATTTATTATGTTTTTGTGTTTGGTTATGGGCTCGGCATTCATTCTCTACCTGAGAGCCACTTCAGTGGCATGCCTGGGGCCCACTGCTGTGCTGAACATTCTAACCTGTTATTACAAGCATTCAAATGAAAATCAACACATAGTGTGTGTGAAATTGGCCTTACTCACGTCCATCCTCTTCTTATTGTAGAAAAACACATTTCTTTGTTTTCATGATTCTCCTCCCCCAGTGTTTCTGAGGCTCCACTTTCTGGGTGGCTTAAAGCATTTCCTTTCCTTCTTTTTCCCAAGAACAACCACTTTTTGTAAGCAACTGTATTTGAATAGTCTGTGTAAACAGCACAAGTAATAAGGAGGGGAATGAAATGTACCAAACTTGATATTCATTATTTCTCAATCATAGCCCATTGAAACAAACTGTGAAGTTACATTTGCACAAGTGTAAGGGCAAACATTTCATCGTGATCTAATACTGATAAAAAAAACATTTTCACCACATTTTTGACTCTGAAACAAATGTGTACCTCTACATGAAAAGGTACTTTTACGTCATTGTGTAAGTATGTATTTAAATATGTAGAACGATTTGAAAACTTTGAAAGGTCAATGTCCTTAAGAAGCTGCCACCCATGCTACAACCTGCAGAACCCACAAATAGTAGCATCTGCACATCATTTTTGCAGAGGCTGTTCAACGCACTTCCAGCCATGAGTCACATATAACTGAAGTGCTTCTATTTCTTATTTCTGAAACCTATGGGCTGGATTTCTGACAAGACAATGCACTTGTACTTAATATTACCAAAGAGGCAGATTATTAAAAATGCATACAGACCCAGCGCGGCTTAAAGAAGAGCTTCTTAGGCTGACAAAGTGAACAGAGTTCAGAGAATCAGACTGGTCAAAGGATGGTGCGGACACCCACCCCAATGCTGCAATAGGAGACATCCTTGCAGGCAGAGAGTGTCAGAGCTGAGCTGTGGCATGAATTAAGACCGTTTCGCCTTTAAAAAAGAGCAAGTGCGGCGAGGCTGTTTTTCTCAGCCGTGTGTTAAGTCAGAGTGCAGCTGTCAGTGCACACATCAGTGGCGTTTATTTGCTCTAATTAGCCGATAAAGATTACTGCAGGGGTCTGAGGTTGGAAAACAGAGCCGGGAGCTTAAGAGGAAAAGGTCAATTGAAGCAGTGATTAAAGAAAAGAGGCGGAAGCTAGAAGAGATTGGAGTGAGATTAAAATTATTCATTTATTGGAGCACCGACTATCCTGGCACTGGGACAACTACAATAACAAAACTGTTCATTCATTTGTTCATTTAGACACCTATACATTCACTTTTTAGCCTTTTAATGCACGGTTATCTCGTCAAGTCTTGGTCCATCCTTCTGGGCAGCGGCCACCTGACCCTCAGTTAAACACAAACTAATCTACAGACCGCCACAATTAGATGGAGTGGGGGGTGGGGGGGTTATGTCTCTTTAAGGGTTAAGGCAAAGTTGCCACATACATCACACCTGTCTTTTTACCAATCCATCCATTCATCCATCCATCCATACATACATACATCCATCCAAACATCCATTCCTTCTCTTTGTTCATTGGTTCATTCATTCATTCGTACATTGGTTATTTGGTTCATTAATGTATCTATCCCTTCTATTAATTCATTTGATTTTTCATTCATTCATCTATGCCCACATTGGCCCTTTTCAATCCTTTGATTTGTTTGTTCATCTGTTCATTCATATATTTTATTGCCCATTTACTCACTGGTCCTTTACAG
>JBBJLS010000128.1:5528956-5548885 GCA_037577275.1 Bryconaethiops microstoma
GGGGTGACTCATGAAGGAGACATGGCATGGCGCTGTTAACCAACTCATCCCTTTCTCTTCTCTCTCCTTCATTATAGCATGCACCACCAGCAATTAGTGTTTGATTACACAAATGTCTGGAATCGGCACTCCGCCTCTATCTTTCCCTTCTGCCAGATTACAATCATTTCAATGATTATGTTCCTCCTCTCATTCAATCAGGTGTGTGTGTGTGTGTGTGTGTGTTTGTGTTTGTGTGGAGGGAATTTGTGTGGCGATTTATCCTAAATCGCCACACAATGAAAGATCACATTATAATTATACACTGCTTACAGGGAAGAGGATTAAATATCGTCATGGTGACCCAAGGTGAAGTGTTAGCTTAGCACCACATGACCCCCACCCCCACAATTCAGATTTATTAGCAAACAGATGGACCAGGAGGGGCATCGCTCAGGACTGTGTCATCAACGATTTAACTGGTAAGACTGCAATCTGTTTCTTTATCACTGAGTGTAGGTGTCATGTGACACTGGACATCATGCAAACCCTCCCCACAACCGTCCCCTTGAAACACACACACACACACACACACACACACACACACACACACCCACACATACGCATGCACGCACACAAGTCTTCAAATGCCAGCTAACAACCTCCAGCCACCCAAAACACACTGCTGCTGCTGAAATTCATAACCGACACAGCTCTCTGCACTCAGTTTAATTTGCTGCATTTATGAAATATGTTTCTGTTTGGGTTTGGTAATTCATAAATGGTGCTGATTTGTATTCCATTAGTGATGAGCGCATGAGAGAGCGCGCAGCTGAAGCCGCATTTAGCCGGAAAGACAAACAGGCTCATGAGAGCTTTAGAGGCTGGGACACACATCTATACCTGCATTAAAACACACTTGCAAATGCAGACTATGGGATGTTATGAAAATCACAATAGCAATTTTACAGAAAGATTTCCTATCACATGTTCTTTTGGGCAGTAACTGCTAATTACTTAAAACATTCTTACATATTAATAAAAAATATATATTTATAAAAGGGATTTTCACATGGCAAATGATAAATTGCTCCCTGTTCAGCTTGTTTCTTTTTCGTTTTTCCATGTGGAAGGTCAGAACTTTTCATAAAGCATGTAGGAAATCGCTCATGTCTCTAGCATCATAATGATGGTGACTCAGCTAGTCCTGTCTGGCATAGACTGTAACACTAGGAACACGACAAATAGGAATCACAGAATTAAAATAAATTTTGAAAGCAGAGAGACACAAAAGGAAGTACGAGGTGCACTCCATTTACAGGTAAAAAACATTTAATTGGTTGACGCCAGCATGATCCTTGCATCATGACCACGAAAGTAAAAAAAAATTCAACTCGATAGCGAGCAGTCATGTGCAGTTTGTGGTGTGGTTTCTCTGGGTCGAGATCGCTTGTTTCACCACCAGCCACTTTGCCATTACTTTGTCCACAGTACGAATATCGAAACTACAGTGAAACGTGGTGGTGGTAGAGTGATGCTGTAGTGATGCTTTGTGCTTCAAGGCCTGAATAACAGGCCATAACTGATGGAATAATGAATTCCGCTCCTTACCTAGAAAAACAGTAAGAAGGCTGTGTGGTCATTAGTCCATGATCCAAAGTTCAGTATCAACTGGATTTTACTGCATGTCAGTTACATGAAGTACAAGAGCAAACCCACATCTGAAAGGCTCAAAGGATGCCTAGTAGTGATGCACCGGTTGACCTGTTTTCCGCAGGTCAGGCAGGTTAGAAAAGTGTGAGCAGTATAGGTCAAAAAGGTGACAAAGAAGCATTTCAACTAAATTAGAAATAACTTAGAGAAACTCTACAGTTCAGGTTGGGTTCAGGGCAATGATTATGAATATTTTGTGGGTCAGGGTAGGTTTGCTCCCGTAACGAGTCGGGCAGGTGCAAGTCATAAAACACCTTAACCTGCGCATCACTAAAGCCTAGTCAAAGTTCTGACATGTAGCACCTTAAAAAACCAGCCATACTTGAAAGCCCCCTAACGTGGGCCAAAATGCTATCCACAGTGATGTGAATAACTGATCTCCGGTTATTGGACATATTTGCTTTTACTTTCCCACCTGGGTAATGTAGATTTTGCAAATAAATAAAAGTCATTCAAATAAAACTGCTTTGTGTTCCTTACGTTCTCCTTGTCTTGAGTTACAAGGGCAAGGATATGAAACCATTTTGTGTGACAAATGTGCAAAAAACAAAGAAAACTGGCAAATCCTTTTTCATGGTACTGTAAGTCGGATGCCGGAAGGCATTATGGATTTAGATATGGATAGAGCCATGAAACTTGTATAAAGTTCAGTTCAGCTTTTTCAATATTTGCCAGATTTGCCTGAATGTCATTTTGTTTCAGTCAGTGTATCACAGCCAAGGTTGTTTGCTGAATTGTATTCTGTTCATTTTATAATAACTTCAGCTGGTTTAGTTGTTCTGCTGTCAAGGCTGTCGACTGAAAAGCTTGATTTGGGGCAATGACAGGTTCGGATACTGATGTACGCCTGTGTCACACTCTTCTTCAGATGAACTGAAAATGAGCTGCAGGCAAAATGTTATCAAAGTTATCTAATGCATTAATTTTCTATTTTGTTCATGCTGAAGCAGAAAATTTGTCAGGGTTAGCTGCAGCTAAAAGGAGTTGTTTCTGAGCAGTTATTGTAAAGCATAGACACAGTGATTAAAGCTCTAACTGTTGTATAAATGATGGTATACCATGGAAACTGGTAATTGCTGTTCTCAGTGCACAGCGTTCATAACTATATATCCCTATATTAAAGCATTCACAAAGTGCAGACACACAAACACTTCAACCGTGACTATGACAAGTGCTTTTCTGTCTTCTTCTCCTTTCCTCACTTTCTTGTTCATTTGCCATCTCTCTCTCTCTCTCATGCTCTCTCTCTCTCTCACACGCTCTCTTTCATGCTCTCTCTCTCTCTATCACACACTCTCTCTCTCCCTCATGCACTCTCTCTCTCACGCTCTCTCTCTCTCACTCTCTCGTTCTCTCCCTCATGCTCTCTCTCCCACACTCTCTCTCTTTCTCTCTCTCTCACGCTCTCTCTCTCTGTCTCTCTCTCTCTCTCACCACCTGTAGGCAGCAGCTGTCATGGCAGCCTCATCCGTAGCACTCTTAACGAAGCTCTGTCCCTCCTACTGCCCCTGCTGTCATCTCACTCTCTCTCACACACACACAGACATACTCACACACACACACACACACACACACATTCTTTAACCCAGTCACACATACAGATTCATGCATTTGTGCGTGCACACACACACACACACACACACACACACACACACATCAATAAATGGGCAAACAAGTCAAGTTATGTCTTGTGCTCTCACCTGCACACATAGTAACAGTTCCTTAAATATGTCCATTCTAATGAAGTAAAATGTATTCTAGGACTCTCTATGATTTATAACTATTCATTTTAAACATTGGTAGGGGATAGGCTGAGCAATATGACAATATTTAAATTTTGTTTGTCTATTTGTTTGTGTTTTTAGCTTAGTATGCTGAAGAGCAACTCAAAACACAACAGCACAGTGGTGAGAATTCAGTCCATTTAAAAATTGAGAGAACAACGTGCCAACTGTTTTGTTTGTTTTTTTGTAATTTGTTGTTTTGGTCAAGGATCTGTATCATATTTTTATGTGGGGAAAGTGTGTGTGCTTTCCTTTTTTTTTGCTCCTTTGCTCATTAAGACATAACCCACATGGTTTGGTTTGCTGTTCATACAGCTTAACAACACCCAATCAGACAATGGCTTTGAAATCACCTCCACACGGGTCCATGTCTGTGAATAAACACATGCAGATTGCAGCTGAATTAAGGCATGGCGGTGGAAGCCCTGTGGAGCCTCTAGCACAGAGATGTGTCAGAGAGCCAGAAGAATGTAGCATTCAACAGTACCACACAGGCAGAGGAAGACAGGCAGAGAGAGAGAGAAAGAGAGAAAGAAAAAAGAGACAGAGACAGAGAGAGAAAGAGGAAATAAGAAGGGAGAGTCAGATGTTCAGTGTCCCCATACTCGTCCCATCAAGTGAAAAAGCTGTAAAGGCCTCAAAGCTTTCATGTTCTCTTGCCAATAAAGAAAAAAAAATCAATCTGTTGCTACAGGCAAATACCCCTACCCTGTCAGTTCTCCATATAATTCCATACTGTAGTGCTCACAGTAAATAAACATGCTCACACACACACACACACACACATTCATCTGCGCAAAGGCCTTTACTGAATTCAGAAAAAGCCGATTCTCAGCACCATGGAGGGAGAGGGAGAGAACAAGAAAGGGGAAAAATGAAAAGGAACAGAGAAAGGTCAGATATGGGTCAATCAATGCACACATCCATCAGGTCTGGGGTCAACCTACGTGCAGAAGCATCATAGTCCCAACCTCAACCTCAACCTCAACCTCAGACCATTCTTTTAAAATGTCAGATTCTCTCTAGTCTGAAGTCTCTGAAATATTCTCTTAAGAAGTTGGACCAGTTCAAACCTATATTAAGTCTACACTGAAATCTAATGTTTTTGAACACCTTTGTGTTTTATTCATTTATCAAATATCTAATAAAATACATAGATGTTAATACAATTTTAGATTTGAATGAAACAAACAAACCATGAACATCTCATTACATCTTCACCTGTCAAGGATAGGGACATACTGGGAAGCAACAGAACAGTCAGTTGGTGAAACTGGTGTGTTGGAAGCAGAAAAAACAGGTAAAGGTCTGAGTAACTTTGACAAGAGCCAAGCTATGGTGACTGGGTCAGAGCATCTGTTTCCGGTATGCAGTGGTTAGAACCTACCAAATGTGGTCCAAGGAAGGACAATCAGTGAACTAGCAACAGGGTAATGGCCTAATGATTGCACAATGATGCATGTAAGGTGATCGAGCACCTGTGGAATTTGCTGGAAAAAGCAGTAAAATCCATAGAGTCCCCTCCTTGCAACTTACAGTACTGACAGAACTAATGTCTTGGGTCCAGATACCACAGTACATCATAAGAGGTTAAATAGTTGTTCCTAGTCCTGTGGACTAGAGACTCTCAAAGTCCTCCTCAAACTCCAACAAAAACTTCCACTACTAACTCTTAAACGTACCAGCTCTGTTAGCCATAGACTGCAAACTGTTCAGAAAGGAATAAGTCCATTCATAAATGTCTTCTATTATTAGTTATCTCCTTAGAGACAACTCTTTCTCACTCTCCGGGTCGACCAGAGGAGGATTGGTTCGCTCTTTGAGTCGTCCCGAGGCTTCTTCCTCTAGAATTAGGGAGTTTTTTTTCTTGCCTCTGTCACCTTTGGCTTGCTCACTAGGGGCTGAACCTGGATTCTGTAAAGCTGCTTTGCGACAACATCAGTTGTAAAAAGTGCTATATTCACCTCTACACATGGATATCAACCTGACATGAAAGAAGAGAAAACATTTAACCATTTTCACAATGCATCTGATGATGTGCAGGACAAAATATGTTTAACTGCTTTAATTAAAGGTTACCGATTACTTTTTCTATAGCCTTTTTTTCTAAAACCCCCATGCAGAAAATGAATGAAATGGTTTAAAAAAAGGGCGTTATGAAAGATGTTTCTGTAGCCACAGCACATTCTGTTTACAATACATCCTAAGCAGTTCTTGATTCTCAACAAACAAATGCAGCACTGGCGGCACTACACTGGACAATCCACTGGAAATGGACAGTAGCCCAGGGTTGGCTTGTCCAACTCCAGAACTGAGCTTATCACTCATCTGTGAATTGCTCTATAATCCACACATGGGACAAAAATATGTACACACTGCAGGAAGGATTAACGCATTAGGCCCTGAAGGAATATTCCCTGTTTGCACGTCCAATTACTTTGCATGCAAACCTGAAGATTTTAAGGATTTACTATTAAATGTTGGCTGCTAAAACTGAGAGATTCTGACACTTCTGTGGTTATTCTCTTGGATTTGAACTGGGTTAAGACATAACTCCCTTTCTAGGCTTTATAAAAAAAACCCTTGCCTACGATTAAAAAAAAAAATCAGACTAGGTTAGGGTTAGGTTAGCCCCTGTGAGCTAATTAGCTAGCCAACCACATGATTTGTCATTCAAATCATTTCTTTAAGATATCTAAACATAACATTTACGGCATTTAGCTGACGCTCTTATCCAGAGCAACGTACATCAGTGGTCAAGTAGTCCACGTCTGTTTCTTAAACCTGTCAACATCCACTATTCAACCAAGTTACTGCAGGCTCAGTACACCTAAACACCTTTCAAACGATACCTAAACAACACCTGTCAAAGAAAGTCAGAGGTTAAGTTTTTTTTTTTGTTTGTTTTTTTGGGGGTGAAGCGAATTGAGAGATATGGTTAGTCACCAAGGTACTCCTTGAAGATAACATACATCTATTTTGTGAACAAGTGTCAGGCCTGGGCATTTTGGGTTGTAGGCTTTTATTTTGAAAAGTAATTGGGTGTTTATGTTCACAGCAAGTTTATGTTTAGTGATTCTGTTTCGTTATTGGTCCTTGTCTTTGTTTCGTCTGTATTTATTGAGTTTTGGTTTTGAGCACGGTTGTCAGTCAACCCGGTCCTTAATCTTGTTTTGTTCCCGTTTTCTCGGCCGTTATCCCAGTTCTTTTCCCAGGTTGTTTTGCTTGTGTCTTCTTCTGGGTTTTTGTCTAAAGTTCTAGAGTTTGGCTCTCATTCCAGTTTTTGTTCTTTGTTCTTTTCTGTTTAAAATAAAAGTATGCATTACGACTTCCCGTGATGCGTGTGTGCTTGCCCAGCATGCGAGAAGGGGAGACCCTGTGACAATAAGTGTAAACATAACATATATTTATTTTGTGAATAAGTGTTTTATTTGACCATAATCTTTGGTTTAAAACGGTGCTTTATTGCCTTCATATCTGTTGTTGCTGGGTGTGGCCATAAACTTACCAACTAGCAAGCTACTGAAGTAGTGACGTTTTAAGTCTATTAAGTTAGCAAGTTCTTGGCAAGTTCTACAACTAAAGCTGACACTTGTGTTTATCCAGCCTCTTCAGCTCTAACAAACTCCACTTGAGTTAATCAAGTAACGGAATGGCCTTTAAAATGGCATCAGGGATTACCTTGAGAGGCAATGATGAGGCCAAGTCAGCGAGGGCACGTTTAAAAGAGTACTGAAACAAGGTTCAATGAAAAGTTAATATGGTTCCCTTTAATTTCAACCAGAGTTAGCGCGGCTAAAACACAAAACTGACGAGTACAATGAGCTTACAAAGCACTGGTTTAGAATCTCTGTCCTGACAGTGTAATATAGGTTGCATTGTACATTCCACTGTAGTACAAAATCTGATTTCTGTAACCTCTGGATCACACTAATCTATGGACTTCTATTCTGCTCTCTGGTTAAAAGGACAATACAGATGGCTGAAAGGGCAACAGAGCCGAGTTTATTTGCATTTACGGCTTTTAGCTGACGCTCTTATCCAGAGAGACGTACACCAGTGCTCAAATAGTCCACATCTGTTCTTAAACCTGTAAAGCTAAACTTAAATCAACGTCCACTATTCAACCAAGTTACTGCAGGCTTGGTACACCTAAACAACACCTGTCAAACAATACCTAAACAACACACGTAAGTCTTGAACACATATATGTTCGGTCTTGAATAAAATGTGCACAGATGGAGAGGATAGGAGAGAGTAAAAGAGAGAGAGAGAAATAGAGAGAGTGAAAGTGTACGTGTGTGTGTGTGCGCGCATGTGTGTGTGTGTGTGTGTGTGTGTGTGTGTGTGTGTGTGTGAGAGAGAGAGAGAGAGAGAGAGAGAGAGAGGGAGAGAGAGACAAAGCATGTGAAAGTGAGAAAGAGAAAGTGTGAGAGTGAGAGACAAAGAGAGACAGCTAAAGTGTGAGAGTAAGAGAGAAAGAGAGACAGCTAAAGTGTGAGAGCGAGAGAGAGAGCGAGAGAAAGAGAGAGAGAGATAGAGAGAGAGAGACAGAGAGAGAGAGAGAGAGAGAGAGAGAGAAAGAGAGAAAAAGAGAGAGAGAGAATATTCCCTGGCAGGGGTCAGAGACTGGTCGAGAGTGAACCAGTATGTGTTCACTCTATATTTGTGCATGCAAATGTGAATGTGTTATGAAAAAAATGACACATTCAGACAGCAGAATGAACTCATCAAACTAGCCGTCCACTTCTGCTTGTGTGATGGCTCTTGTCAAATAAGCAATACCCTCACATTACTCTCAGCATTGGTGGCCTGATCCTGGGCTTCATGCATCTTGATTTTAAAGCATATAGCCTTTCTATAGCTCTTTTGATTTAATGCATGCAAACAATTATTTACATTATATTTGTGATCCAGTGTAGACATGATCAACCATACGGAATCATCACACAATTCACACTGAGGTGTTTCTATGAGCCTGAGTGTGAATGGACACAGAGATAATAAAGACTGCACTAATTTTCTTTTCCAATCCTGTATCAAGTAATACAAAGGCTAATATCCCTGTATCAATACAGATACTTTTACAAGTCTTCCTCTAGACAAAAAAAAAAAAAAAAAAGAATTCTTGATGATTTTCAAGTGAAATAAAGTAAACGTGGATACCAAAAAATGACTGAATGACAATGGGAGGGAGCTGAAATAAGGATTGCATTACTATGAAATAAATTGCCACATAAATGAACTTGTGTGGAGTGAAACACCTCCATGACATCACAGAGCACTCCAGCAGAGTGAACTCATCAAACTAGACGTCCACTTCTGCTTGCGTGAGAGATGGAGAAACAGAAATAAGCAATAAACTCACTTTACTCTCAGCATTGGGGGCCCTGATCTTGTGCTTCATGAGCATTCTAGCCTTTTACATCTTGATTTTAAAGGATACAGTCTTTCAGTAGATTTTCTGATTTAGTGCATGCAAACAAACAGCGTGACCTGCAGCCTTGGGGCTTCAGCAAATCTCATGTTCTCCTGCAGAAACACAAAAGCGGCTTTAGTAACAGCCAGCCCTCCGATGTGAATGGATCTTATGGATGCGCTGAGTAGCTGAAAGCCAGTGCAGTCAAGGTAATGTTACACTATCTCAGACCAGTAGCCATTGTGTCATGTCAAGGCCCTTAGACCTGAATCAGTCTCTCAGCCAGCGGGAGAGAATTAATGGAATAGAAGAGAAAAGAACGAGACCAAATAACCCAAGCTTTAATAAATGAATTGCTTGTCACAGAAAAATCTTGTGTTTCTGCATGTGGGCTGAATCCTAGCACTTACTAGTCATTAAATTTTGTTTCACTGACATTTCACCCCAAATCATTCACTCTAGGTTGCATCTGTCTTGAATAGCCATGTGGTTGAATGCAGCAGATGAACCAAACACAGCCTCAGGGAACCAGTCTAGACTCTCTCCTCCACCAACTCTCCTGCTCAGTAGAGTTTGAACTAAAAAAGACCCCACCAGGCCCAAGGACCTTCGCACCTCTGTTTAATGAAACATCATTCTCCTATTACGAATTCTGCAGCTGAGAAATACCATCTATAGGATATAACTAATTTAGCACCATTCTAGCTGGCATCTCCAGGTGCTGTGTGAAGAAGACAATCAAAGCGAGCTCCAACTACGGCTCTGTGGCCTGGGGTCAGACTCCATTACACTTTACAGACAAGTCTTCTCCTCTTTCTCTTCAGTGAGCTCATAGCAGACAGCAAAAATCATTCGTTTTGCTAATGGTCAAGGCCAATGCAAAAAGGCCCTAGGGTCGGGGAAAACCCATGAGATCATTTCTAGAAGGATGGAGTTCAATCTAGCGTGTTCACGTGGTACCACTTTTCCTTTCAGCCTTTCCGTAACCAAAGATCTGACACTTTTTTCCTACTTGAGATCATTCTCCACCATTTGTGAGAACTAGTTCCATATGGTTGATATAATAACAACTGGGTTGTAACAATGCATCGAAATAAGGTGATATCACAATGCATATATGTGCAGTCCATTAATTATATCTGCATTATTTATAGTGTTAAATCAGTGACAATCAATAACCCAGTCCAGGACACTGATGTCATACATCTTCGACCCCAAAGGCTGTGATACCTTTGGCAAGTTGTATTTAGGAATCGGATCACGTTGGCTCTTTTTTCTCTGAAATCCTGCATATACTGCCAGTAGGAGCCTGAAACTGATACAGGTTATTAGACCGCAGCCATCTTTTTGCATGTGCATTGTTTGCTCCAGTTCTTCTCCCTCCTCTTGACTGTTTTCCAGAAACTGCATGCTCCTCACTCTTACAGTCCAGGCTTTTTCCTTGACTGAGAATTTACAAATTGATCTTTTCATCCTAGTTAAAAGAATTGTACAATGTGATCTATGAAAGTAGAAAAACTGATTAACTAGTTTAATAACACTTTCATAAGACTACACGGCACCTACATAAAACTTTCACTTTTTTTATAAAGTGCTAGTTGTCTTTACACTTGATGAGGTGGAGTTGACATCAAAATTGACAAGAGCAGTTTTTAAGACACCATAGAGAAGAACTGTTTAACCAAGCAAAATAAAAATTCATATATTTAAATGGTGATTTAAGGGCTACTGTCTTTAGTCAAGAACCCTTAAAGAACCATTTTTCCAAGGTGTACCTGCATTTTAAAATCAGATGTGTCCATGTTTCTAAAGTGGCACTGCAAAAACATGCTGACAACTACAGGACTACAAAATATTCGGCCATCAGTACACTGTGTCCAGAGCTACGCAATGTGTTTAACTGAACCTGTACTGCTGTAACAATTATAAGGTTTTCATCTTCACTTCAGTGTCATTAATAAGTAATGTGAAATCTGAATGTATAAATTTAATGTATGTATTTTATATGTTGCATGGATATCAAATTGTCTTGCGATATATCTGGTGTAAGTCAATTATCATGATATCTGTGATCCAGTATAGAAATTATCAAGCATGGGGAATCGGCGCACAACTCACTGTTTTTTGCTTCAGTGCATATGGACACAGAGGACACATAATGTAGGCAATAAAGACTCTTTGTCTTTTCAATCCAATATCAAGTAATACAAAGGCTAATAAACCATTACTAATGCAGATATTTTTTCAAGTCTTCCTGCAGACATAAAAATTCTTGATGATCCAGTGAAATAAAGTACACGTGGATACCAAAAATGATTGAAAGATGGGAGGGAATTGAGAGAATGATTGCATCAATATTAAATAAACAGACACATAAACTGACTTCAGCGGAGTGAAAGTTTCACATTTTCAGCATCAAAGACACATCGGATTTAATCAAAAGGTTGGATAAAATGTTTCTTGCTTGAAGGATACCTTCAGTATTGATGCTTTTGTGTGAGGATCAGTTCTCTTATATATCCGTCAGTGCCGGATCCATAGTTCAGTATCGATCCATCCATCAATAGCAGATACAGACAAACAGGAAATAGACAGACGAGCTAACTGCTGACATAGCCAGTACCTCTGAGAAGCCTCTCTTAGGATAAAATGTTTCACATAAGACTTCATTTTGGCTGCCACGTCACCTCTGAGAGCTGTGGTATCCACACACGTATTCAAAGTAAACTGCACTTCCTGTGATGTCACGTCATTTGACCTCAGACTAGACAACTTCCAGTCTGCAAAAGGTTGACTCATAATGAGAATATGTGAGAAAAGCTGTTAGGCCGTTTATGTGTGTCATGACATGGCGTGTCTCATAAACAAAGCGAATGAGAGAAGAACACTTTAGGGAAAGGGGGGCATTAATCCAGGATGTCTGCACAGATACAGTAGCCTAATTAAGTAATGACCTGACAGAAAGTGAATGTGGGCTGATGCAACATTTTACGGTGCTCTATACTGCACAGCAACCTGACAGCCACCCACAGCGCTGGGCTTCAAAGACATCCCAGAACACAATCAGGTCCACAATCTCAATTAGGCAATAAAAACAAGCTCCAACGTACAGATCAGGGAGTGCAGAGATAAAACACCACACAAGGACTGACTAGAAGGATGTGTAGGTGTTAGCAGCGTTTTAGCAGGGCAACATTGATGAGAGAGGCACAGAGCATCTCTCTGGAGTCTTTTTGAGACATACGGTGGAAATTACAAAATAAAAAATACACACACACACACACACACACACACACACACACACACCATTTTAGAGCTAAAAAATGGTCAATAGTAGAGGGATGCCAGACGGCAAACCCTTGACAGAGAAGGGCCCATATTATGAGAAATCAAACAAACTGCTCTTTTTAAATAAGAGTTTGATGCAGCATGAAGAGATTCTCTAAAAACATACGGTTCACTCCCCAACCTGAACTGCATTTTAAATGAGACACAGTACAGGGCAGCCAGATTACATACTAAATTACTCTGGGTTACATGCTGAATGAGAAAATCATTCTCATTTATATGCTATCAATCAAATAAAAACACAAACTTTAAACCCTATGTTAAAGCCCTTAAAGTGCCTATTAACATGCTTATGAGAAACATGTCCATGTTTTAGTGCTACACAGGAGCCATTTTAGCTGGAGTGTATGTTAAGCCATTCAAAAGGCCACAGCTGAGGAAGGGTCCACTGGGCATTCATGGCAAGCCCATCTCTCACGCAGATGGATCTGCCTGCTTTCCCTCTTTCTGCAAGGGTGAAATGTCAAACACACCTTGTTCACAAATCAGTGTATTATTCTGGCTGCTGACAGGACCACTGCACAACTCTGCACTCCCCATTGTGTCCACAGGCCTCTGTCTCAATGCAAATAGACAGCAAAAAAAGAACAAGTGTATCTCCAGCTCTCTAAAGGATTATATTGCCCTAGATGTATTTTGACAACCTATGTATATATCTATCCTATTTCCTCTGACTGCTCGAGCCGCGCGCTCGGATCTCTCGCCGGAGCTATTTGTCTCAGAGTCGAATCAAAATGCAAACGAGGAGCCTCTTCTCCCTGGGCCAAATTGAGACAGACATGGACCTCTGGGCTGGGCAGAGCTACGAGAGGGGAGGCTCCAAGCATATGAATGAGAACAAGACTCAGAGCGAACACTGTCTTTTAACGCCTAGCTAATGATGGATGAGGTAATGAGGTCAGCATTTCAGAAGGTGTAGTTGGTCCAAAGTCACAATTAGAGAGAAAACGTCTAGAAACACACAGAGAAGACATGAAGCCAGAACCCAGCAGCCACTTGCATCATGCTTCAGAGCTGATCTGGGCTTAGAGCCCATATTTCGGGTTAATCAAATTCGTTGTAGTAGGAGAATATGATCCTGCATCAGCACACCTCTATTCAGAGAGTCTGGGCAGGAATGGAGGCACTTCCAACAGGCCAGATATAGACAACAGAGAAAAAACTTTAGGTCAATCACATATAGCACTCAAATTCCACAAGGTACTTCAAAACCAGTAGACAGACAGGGAGGATAGGGAGGGTTATAAGATGGGGGAGAGAGAGAGAGAGAGAGAGAGAGACAGAGAGAGAGAGACAGAGACAGAAAGAGAGAGAGAGAGAGAGAGAGAGAAAGAAAGAGATAGAGAAAGACAGAGAGAGAGAGACAGAGACAGAGAGAGAGAGATAAAGAGCTTGAGAGAGAGAGAGAGAGAAAGAAAGACAGAGACAGACAGAGAGAGCGATAGAGAGAGAGAGAGATAGACAGAGACAGAGAGAGATAGAGAAAGACACAGAAACAGAGGGAGAGAGAGAGAGATTGAGACAGATAGAGAGTGAGAGAGACAGACAGAGTGAGAAAGAGATAGAGAGAAAAAGAGAGAACAAAAGAAAGAGACAGAGAAAGTGAGAGAGAGAAAAAAGAGAGACAAAGAGAGATACAAATGAGTGAGCAAGAGAAAAATAGAGAAAGAAAGGGAGAGAAAGAGAGAGAGAGATAGAGAAAGTGAGTGTGAGAGAGAGAAAGAAGGAAAAAGAGAGAGAGAGAGAGAGAGAGAGAGAGAGAGAGAGAGAGAGAGAGAGAGACAAGAGAGAGAGAAGAGAGAGATTAAGGCAGCATTTTGTGTTTTCAGTTTAATATTCATTACTATTTTACACACTATGCAAAATGCTACCTTAAACATTCTGCATGTAAAAACTCTATATGATATTAGTATAAACAAATGAACAGATAAACATAACCTGGTTATATTGTTTATAATAAGGTTATTAACACATTAACAACGTGATTACACTATATATGTATATATAGTTTAACAAATCAATATGTATATAAAACTAAGTGAAAGTAGGTTCTGGATGATACTTGTAGATACTGAACTTTCTTGAGTAGAGGTTCGGAAAAGGTTAACGTAGTCTTACAATAAATTGGGCATTTAGTTTACTCAAGTTTTCTTCACTTTTTTTGCAAACTGCACCTCACTAGAATTCAGATTCAGCTAAAAGTGCCTGAAAGAATTTTTGAAAATGGGATTACGTTAATATATATCTCATGGCATAAAGCAAACCGTCATCCCTCATCTGTTCTGACAGTCTACCACCTGCCTGTTCTTGGTAACCAAAAACAAAATAATAAGAGAAGAAAAAGATGATTTGAGAAGGCGTGTGTGAGAGCAGGTGTGAGTGTTTGACGGGCTTATAATAGAGTTAGTGTGCTGCTCTCGCTGATGCTGGTGAATCTCTGAGTCAGATGTGGCAACAAAAAAATGAGAATGGGTGTAAGTCTGACAGCTCATTTGCAAAGTGTGTGTGTGTGTGTGTGTGTGTGTATATATATTTGTGCATGATGGGCAAACAGTAGTCTGCTCTCAGTCAAAGTTTCTAAGAATTGTCTTCCTCTGTGACATCTTGGGAGGCCATGAGCGATTTGACGGTGGTGCAAAGATGCAAGCGACAGCAAAGTTGAAATGATTGGAGCAGCAACTCGATACTCTTTGTCTCTTCGCAGAGGAAAAAAAATCATGGCTGTTCTATATTAATTAGGCTGGAATGTTGCAACGGCCTCTGGAATGGCTGGCCCTGCAATGTTAGCGTCCACAAATCTCTTCCAGAGTAAACTGAAAGCATAAAGGCGTGCAATTAGTTGCTGCTGTTGTCACTGCTATTGTTAGCGCTGCTACGCTAACTCCAGCGAGCAAGGCTTTAGGCCCACCAGAGGACTGCCCGGATTAGTCTCCATTGTCCACTAAGAGGCTTCTGGCCTTTGATAGAGCTTCAAATTCTTGTCACAAGTTTACCCTTTTTTTCTAGGTTCCAGCATGGTTGTAGACAGGGTGCAATTTGTAAATTATGAGGTTCCAAAACACGCATTAGTCAAGGATCCAGCCGGCTGATATGGGAGCGGGGGGTCTCACAAACACAAACAAATTGTTTGAAAAAGTTGCTTTAGACACACAGCTTAATCTGCACATGCACATATTTGACTCTTCCTGTCACTGTTCTTGTTTTCTGGTGTGGCCCAGTTTGACACACTCCAGTTTGACACACTGACTAAAACATGAGGTTTAAATGAGTTTAATTTGGGCTTCTATTGTGTGTAAAATTCAGCCCTGTCATGATCGTGAAATTTTAGCTGACAACGAACTGCCATTGAAATGACTGCAATTTACAGTTATGTCCCCCGCCCCTCACCCTTTGCTCATTTGCTAAAGTGCAAGTTGTAAGTGGCAAAACTGGCAGATCAGCAACCTTGCTTCCTAAATGTCAATACTAGTATTCCTAAAGATATAGTACTAACCCAATTAAATAAACGAACATGCCCACTGAAAGTGTTCCAGCACCAGTCAGAGGTTTTTCGACTTAATAATAATGGCACACATTTCACTGCGTCCCTTGTATATAGCTAACACCTAACTTGCCTTGACAATTAACAGTGGCACGCCTACTTGAATTAAAATGTCCTTTTTTGATAGATAAGGATACTATTGCGTCAAGACGTTCAAAGCAAATTTCAAAGACACTGGTTAAGTAACTGACTTTGGTGTCCATGCTATGGTAGAAACACAGATTTAGTTCCTTCCAGCCATAAAGCTAAGTACATAATCTCACATACAGCACTGTGCAAAAAACAACTAATGAAAACACCTATTCTAAGCTAATCAAACTCTCATAAGGAGGAAATTACCTGGAGCATGAACTGGACTGTACATGCTAGCTAAGCATACACAGCTAGCTTCTTTTTTAGTTAATAACGCAACAGTGTTATGAGGATATGGCGAGTCGATTCTAGAATCAGGATCTGGCTTGTTCTGGCACAAAGTAGGCCCTAGCAGTAGATCACTGGTATAGAAACAAGTTCACAGTATCCGTGTAAAGATATCAGCCCAGTTTTCAGTCTCAGCGACCAGATGCCTGCTTGCTAATCTTAAAACAGCAACTGCAACCTCTCTCTTCTTTCTGCACTTTATATAATGCATGAAAACTGACTTACACAGCTGTAGGTGTGCTCCTCTTATGTTATTCAAACTGCATAACATGCGGGTGCCTCAGTGTTGAAAGGAAGGTGTTTTGTGATACAAAGGTGAAGCACAACCTATATTTTGTTGAGTATTAAAAGTGCTGCAGTGCTACCCAGTATACATGCATTGTTGAAAGCATCGTTTTACCTGACCCCCAAGAAGCCAGGCCTTCGCTGAGGCACGATGTTGCTTGTCACGGTGCAGACATCAACTGCCAAACCCAACACGTTCACGTTTTTGTTAGGAACCAGACGCCTGCAGTTAAAACAGTCACATGTGCTTTCAGCGCTCCTACTCGCTCACGAAGTCTGGGTGAATTTGAGGTTCAGGTGAGTTTACACTGCTGTGAAGCTATGTAGTTAAGCTGAACCTGAGGCGACCCCATGGGGAGAAAAGAATGAAACCCCGAAATCAAGACCACCCTGGATCTAGAGACTGCAAGATGGTGATTAATGCTACTCACCAACCGCTACACCTCTAATATGCTACCAGAGACAGGCCAGACAGAGTCGCATGGGGGAAGTAGAGGTGTAAACACATCATGCTATACCAAAGCCAAACATGGATCATATGTCTATTAGAATAAGAGGCTTTCCTTGAGACTCTTTACTAAAAGTGGGTACACGGGCCACACATGAACACACCACAGCACAGGACACAGTGTGAACAATGTGAAATTCTTTCTCTGCGTTTAACCCATTGGGCAGCCAGCAATGGCACGGCGCCCGGGAAGCAGCATGTGGGGACGGTACCTTCCTCAAGGGTACCTCAGTGCTCCCACTAGCAGTCCTAACAGTCCTAGGATTCGAACCAACAACCTTCTGATTGCAGGGGCAACTCCCTAAATACCAGACCATCAGACGTCCTATTTGTGTCTTTCTGAGAAATTGCAATGTAGTAAAGGTAGTGTCACCAACCTAAAAAAGAGAAGTGCATATTCAGGTTATTGGCACATCTTGAATGACAAAAAAACAGATTCAAACCAGTGTACATACTCTGTGACTACATAATTTGCTACCTTGTAACCTAAAATACTCAAGATTACAAATGTAAGGGACAAATGTGATTTGCATGTCAGTATGAATAAAGCCTGAATGCCTAAAATGAGTGATAAAAAGTGCATTTACACAAGTACAAGTATTACTTATTATTATTATTTAAAATCCATCAAATTCTACTTAAGTACATGAGACTGAGATAGTAAATGAAACTACTAAACATTACTGTTCGTGTAATAATCTGCAGATCAGTACAGCCACACAGCGATGGATAAAATCATAGTTATGATCACAGCCTTCACAGACTCCCATCATCATTTATGATCCTTATGGCTTCCGATACCTGCGAGAATGACTAAACTTGCTGGAAGTTGCTGAAGCTATGAGCCATTAGAGGCAATGTGTCACAGTGGTCTTAGTACATGCTGTTAGACAGGATATGCTGTTAGACAGGACAAACTACAATTAAAAAAACATTGTTGTTTAAATTGGTTTTAATAATAATAAAGAGTTATTCTGTTGTTTTATAGTGGGCTGTAGTTGACATATTGGTCAAATATTTTATCTATGAACAGCAAAATGGTTTAAATAATTTACAGAAACCATTTAATGCATATGTGCAGTATGACACATTTTACAACACCTGTGAGTGTGACTCAGATTTAAGTGAGAGCTTCTCAGATTTAAGTACCAGAATGATCTTTATAATGATCTCTTACACTTATACTGGAATTGCATCTTTAGCAGAATTACTCTTTATCTGATTTCATGAATCTGTGTCACTTATAAACCTGTCCTACCAGATCCATCACTTCTCTATGGCTTGGCCCAGAGAAGTCCTGGTTCCTCTCTGTGTTTCTTCTTCGTGCTCTTAGGGAGCTTCTTCATTTCAGTCTTGCTTTCTCAGTGTTTCTTTCTCAAGTTCTTGAGGGGTCTTCTTTAGAGTCTTGGTCCATCCCAGTGTTTTTTCTCATGCTGTTAGGGGGTCTCCTTTTGAGTTTTGTTTTTCCTCAGTGTTTCTCCTTCAGGCTCTTAGGTAATAGTTTTTTCTGCCACTGAAACTCTCAGCTCTCATTAGGAACTTGCATTTCTGTAAAGCTGCTTTGAGACAATGACTGTCTAAATAAATCTAAATTGAAACCACATTACCTGAACACACTCAGTGTCTTCGTAACTGAGCATGTGGAGAGGGACTAAAGTTGAGATCAGGTGAGTGGGATTTCAAGATGGTCCAAGATAGTCACCCTTTCATTAATGACCTCTCTATTGCTTGTAACAGGCAGTGATTCTGTTTTGTTTTTTTTTCTGGCAATAAGTGTTAATCATTTAATTGACTGTTCAAATAGGGAAACCAAGCCTAAATTAAAGATCATACCATCATATTACCTGAGCAGAGTCTAAGCACTCACATTTTAGGTTATTTGTAATGTTTAGAACTGCGCAATGTATTGTTTGTTTATCCCTATTACAATGTCTCCACAACAGGCCACAATATGCAAAAACACACCAGTCACAATGTTTCTGACAGGGTGACCAATCAGAGTTCTTGGTGAGTTATTGGGTGTTCTAATGAATCAAAGATTTTTTTAACCATTAATAATGTTGGCGAATCAGTGCATAAATGGGTGGGGCTAAACTGCTGTAGCCAGAATAAGGAGATATATTTAAGGAGATATATTGTGAATAAGGAGATATATTGTGAAATTAAAAAACTACTATTTGAAAACAGGTTGTTTCTGTAGCTTGTTTTCCATATATGGACTGTATGGAGTAAAGGTACTGTCTAAAACTGAATATTTAAATATTTACAGACTTTTCCAGAAAAGTAAAGATTAGCCATATAGTGAAGCACTATTTGAACTGTAAAAATAATTGAAAAAGTTGAATGTACTGTGTTTGTTGTTTTATGTTTACAGTCCTCTGATAATCCCAATGTAAGATGTGATATTTCACAATGAGTTTATTAATTTCCTAAAGAATCAGAAATTCTCTTGCATGCTTTGCTTGCATTCTCATGATGATAATGTGTGATAATGTGTGTGCGAGGGGGCAGATGTGTAACCAGATCATTCTCTTGAAATGCATGTGATTCATTTCAATATAACAGTTCACAATGCTGAGCATTACAGCATGTCTTGTCTCCACTCCTCTGTGAATAATCATGTGCTTCATCCCATGAGTGTGAGGACAGCAGAATGGAAAGGTGACCTTTTCACTTACGACCACAACAAAAGCCCATTCAGGGATCAGCTGAAGGAAGGCGCTCTTTGATGATTGATTGCAATCTCGCTTCTAAGGATGGATCACTTACTGTAAAATAACACCAGCTTCAATGCAGCAAACCTTTCTACCAGGGCACTGAAAGATAATATGCTCTGAACATGTGTGTGTGTGTGTGTGTGTGTGTGTGTGTGTGTGTGTGTGTGTGTGTGTGTGTGTGTGTGTGTGTTTGTATACACTCTCCATACAAAAAA
>JBBJLS010000128.1:5555912-5586380 GCA_037577275.1 Bryconaethiops microstoma
GTGAGAAAATTGTGCTAAATGGTGAAAAATTGACACCTCTAAAATTGTTAAGCTGATTTTTACAAACGGCACCCCATGTTTTGATGCAAATATTAGTACTTCTGAATGACGCCCTGCGGTCCTCTGAGACCACACTCAGACGGGAGCATGGGGAAACATTTAGCTTCTTTGGCTCTAAGGGGTGATTAGCTGTGCTTACTGAATGAAAAGAACAAACAATAAACATGTTTTGTTACTCCTGACCCTTTCACTTCACTCTCGGCAAGGCATATGACTTTAACAGTCCGTCCCCTTTTCACTCTCTGCTTCACTTCATTGCCTTGCTCCATCTTATCATGTGGACATTGTCTCTGAACACTTAAAGGACCAGTTTAGGCTGAATGACTTCTCTAATCATAAGCAAAAGATCAGAAGGAGTTCAAAAGGAGGTCCGTGCTATGATTGTTCCTCTCTTTCTCTCTCTGTGTCTCTCAATTTCCCTCTCTCTTTCTCTCTCTCTCCCTCTCTCACCCCCTCTCTTCCCCCCTCGCTTTCTCTCTGCTTCGCTTTCTCTTTCTCTGTCTCTCTTTCTTTCTTTCTCTCTCTCCACCTCTCTCACCGCCCCCTTTTCCTCTCTTTCGCTCTTTCTCTCTGACTCTCTTTTTCCCTCTTTCTCCCTCTCTCTCTCTCTCGCTCTCTCTCTCTCTTTCTCCCCCCTCTTATAACCCTCTTTTGAGCTGGGCAAAGCTGAGCCTGAATGCAGCAAAGCAGGATTGAGCCACAATTCAAAAGACGAATGAGGCTGTCTCCCACAATTGGTTATTTGTCCAGTGCTGCTCAGAAAGCTTTTCACTGCTGATGAGAATGAGATAGCCTGAGAGGGTCAAGCCGCGGAATGACTCATGTTCACGCCAACGTTAGCGCCTTTTTGAATAACAGCGAAATCCTCTCACAAGACAGGGGGAAAATGGCACTGCACATCGTTTTTGTTCTCGCTGCCTTATTCCCTTTGGTGCTTTATGAAAGGAAGACCTCATCAGAGCACAGGTTAAAAGCAATCTAAAGATCAGAGAGAAGGGAACAAAAGAAAAACGTCACACTGGCCTTGACAAGCGCAAATTTCTCTTTTCTGTTCTTTCTGCTGTCAATATTCACTTGCCGTTGCTGTTGTTTAAATCCATAGTTGTGCCGCTATGCCTGATACACTTTTTCCAGCACCGCACAAAGACCGTGTTGGTGTCACTGCTGTGCTGAATGCAGCCTGTGACTCAAATATCATGTCAGTGGTGGCCTTAAAGCGGTCCCTTTGTATTGATGGAGAGGGGGCTGGTAAATTGTGCAGAAACAGATGAGCCACAGTCAGTAAATGTACCCCTACAAAATGCTGCAAACCATATCGTAGGTGTTTCTGATAAAATGGCCAGTGTGTGTAGGTACAATTCTGGTTCAACTCTATTGATCTAATAATCTCTTCTCGTCCTTCTTTAGTTATTTAAACAGGTCAGGGTCTGGCATGTCCAGTGAGGTGATCCAGTCCAGTGGAGGCAGTATGGGGCAGCGCTCTGAGCTCCAAATGTCCTCCAGCTCTTTCTCCTCCTCTTCCTCCTCTTCCTCCTCTTCCACCTACTCCATCAGCTCCACACGACTGCAAAAGGTCTCTCAAACCTCCAGGCTGCTTGAGGGTAACGTCTAAACCAGAGACACCACTTCCCCAGAGCTTTAAACATTTAAGTTTCCAGAGGGCATCGTGAGCAATGCATTCTCTATCTCTGTGCTGCTTTATTCTGTCCAGCTGAAGCGCACAGCACCTGAAGTTAAACACGATATACTTTCTTACTCATACTTTCAGGAGGTATAAAAAAGTGACCATGAGATTCAGAAGACAAAAGTAATCAAAACAATGACACTGACAGTGTTTGCTCTAGAGCTGATGTCTTGATCTTAATCCTGATGTCTTGACCCAAACCCAACAGACTGTAGCTCTGCACACTTCCGACTACCACAACAGAATAACCATTAGAAGTTATGTGGTTTTAAATTGTTTGACCATTTTCCAACCCCTCTTTATCCCTGGGAGCTATAAAGGCTATTTCTGGCACACTGCATTACTGTGCTGATGATATTCAAAGTTTGCACTCCTCTGTGAAATTACACAGTTACTGTTTATGTGCTGAATTTAACATGTTGGGACAAAGAAAAATATCCACAATTTTGGCGAATAAATAAAAACCATAAATTAAAATGTGCAAAAGTTTTTAAGTTATAAGTAAAACAGTCAACAAATGGAATTTAACCTAGGGTGTTCAAACTTGCATAAAACTGTGTGTAAACAATTTCTCTTCTGATTGGCTTCCCTATGCTGTACCCCATTCAACAAATAGTATGAGCTGAAATATATAACCGTATAAAAATATAACTCCAGAGTGAAAATAATTGCAGAAAAAACTGAGAAGGCACAACATGCATTCAGAAAAAAAACCTTCCGATCTAGTACCTAAACCAGGGGTGTAGCACACTGATAGCTGTGTAAGTATGTATAATGGATCTGGTAGCAGGGGCGAACTGGGACAAAAAAAAAACGGCCCTGGCATTTTGGGGTAGAACGGCCCACCACATATAAGGACGCACACCACTCATCTTTGCGCTCCCATGAATGTGTATACCAACAAAGTAGTATTCAATAAAAGTAGTATTCAACAATATAAGTTGTGAACTTACCCAGTCAAAAACGATGTAGCAGAACCTTTTAATGAATATTTGGGGGGGGAAAGAGAGGGCAATCTGTATGTGTACATGTATGAAGAGAGAGAGAGAGATTTTAAAAAGTGTGGATGTCTTTCATGTCTGTATATTGTTCATAAATACCTACAGAAAACCAGCCTTTAACACTAAGCTCCAAAAGTTGCCTTCTACTCACCCCACAACCAATAATAGATTGTTAAGTGCTGTCTCACGGTTCATGTTGATGAATGGTGGTTTAAAAATAATGTTCTCAGTTTCAATAAGACAATTTAGTTCAGCATGGAAGGCATAAAAGAACTAACTTAAAGGTCTAGTGTTTTAGCCAGTGTACATGATGTGTTACGAATAGCCGTTCTCCTGCCAATGTTTTTTTCTCTCGCTGTTTCTCTGCGTCTCCCTTACATTTTCTCCCTCCGTCTCATTCACTGACACTGCACCTGGCACAAAGCTAAATGGGAAAGATGCTTAAAGATATGATTGATGGGTCAGCCTCGTGTCAGTAAAGAAAAGAACCAATGGGCCGCAGACCAAAACAAAAGAGCGTGGTGTATAAAAAGTTGGTTGAGCCAGCCCAGAGTCAGTTGGGCCGCCAATCTACAAGTCTTACAGGCCGGTCAGAGCAATAAATAAATAAATAAATAAACGAAGAAACGGTCGGCCCAAATAGCACGTCAAAATATCCGATACGCCAGATGGTCAGTCTAACATACATAATGCTCATACATATGATAAATCCTGAAGTATATTTGCAATCACTGCAAATAGTTTATTGTGCTGCCGTAAGATCCTCAGCAGTTAGCACAGATGTTCAATAAAGTTGGGAAAATGAACCAAACACAAACATATCATTTTTTATGTGGTATGTGAAAATCCTAGAAAAGGAAACATGCTACTGTATAGTGTTATTAATACAAAACGCCGTTCTTTTATAGCACCCCTGGATGGAAATCTCCACAATTTAACAATTAAAGCATGAGATATCCCACTATACTCAAGACCTTTTTAAACATTTTGGGTCATATAGACGTGAACAATTGAACAGCTGCACATTTAATTCTATTTTGAATAGCCACACACTTTTTTTTGTGTGCATATCCATGTTTATTTCTGATTTAGTCATTGTCAACCATCCTCAGATTATTACTAAACAAAAAGGAAATTAACATCAGCCAACAAATGCACGTTTAATAAATGATGTCCAAAGCCAGCATGAAAAGATTACGATTGGACAAAGACCTAAGCCGAATTGTGGGCTGTCTTGAAGCACTGTGGTTGCTGAATTGTTCTACTGTAGTAGAACTAAAGCCTGGCCTGCCAGTGGCAGTGATTCCTGCCAGAAGATGTCATTATTCTGCATCAAATGAACACGAGTCATGTTTTGTTGCTTCTCTCTAAATGATATTCCGAAACTCTTTTCCACATCAAACCTGGCAGATGTTCAACCTGCTCTGCGTTAGAGAAGTCTGCCTTAACGTAATTACATTACGTAAGTTTGAATCTGTGTGGGCAAAAATCTAAATTGTTGAATAAAGGGTCATTTGTGTTTGTGCCTAATATGTACAGTCCCATGAAAAAGGATTTGTCTCTCTCCTGACTTCTTCTATTTTGCATACAACTATCAGTCATAACATGAAAACCACCAGCCGAATGTTGTGTCGGTCTCCCTTATGCCTCCAGAACCATTGAGGCATGAACTCCACAAGACCTCTGAAGATGTGCTGTGATATCTGGCACCAAGATGTTTGAATCAGATCCTTCAAGTCCTGTTAGTTGCAAAATCCACCCTCATGGATTGGACTACTGTATCCAGCACATCCCACAGATGCTCAGTCAGATTAAAATCTGGATTATTTGGAGGATAAACCAACACCCTGAACTGTTTGTCATGTTCCTCAAACCATTCTTGAACAATTTTGCAGTGTAGCAGGGCATATTATCCTGCTGAAAGAGACCACTGCCATTATGTAGGTGGTACATGTCAAAGTAATATCCACATAAATGCCAGGACACATGGGTACTCTGACAGGTCTGTGGGTACACGGCTCCATGCGCAGTGAACTGTGATGTGTTCTGACACCTATCACAGCCAGCATGAACTTTTTCAGCAATTTGTGCTACAGAAGCTCCTCTCAGGGCTCGCACCAGACAAGCTGACCTTCACTAACCGTGTGCATTAGTGGATCTTGGTGCCACTGAACACCAGTAGTCCATCAGTTGTCTCTTCTTGGACACCACGCAAGACTGGAGATGCTCTGACCCAGACATCTGGCTATCACTATTTTGGCCACGATTTGTCAAAGTCTCTCAGATCCTTATGCTTGCCCATTTATCCTGGTCCCAACACAAACATTTAAAAACCTGAGTATTCACTTGATGCCTAATATGTTCCACATTGTTTCTGATATTCCAAAAAAATTTGATAAAAAACGTAGTAATTGTTAGTTCCTGAATGATCTAATCAGACTGGATACCTCCACAGTACTTACATTCCTTAAAAGTCTACGGAACCATGAATTCTGCTCTGTAGCAGAAAATCTTTCAGAAGAATATTTGGTCATCAGTCCATTATCTGAAGCTGAAGCACAGTTTGGTTATATGACAAAACAACAACACACAACAACTCAAACGCAAGTCAACCTTTTAGTGGCTGAAAAGAAACCAAACTAAGGGTTTGTCCTAGTAATGACTGGAACTTCACTGAGCTGCTGTGACACAACTTCAAATGGGAAGTTTATGTTCGAAAGGCCTTCAGTGTGAGTGAATTAAAGAAAGCAATTCTACAAAGAAGATTGATTCCTCTACAGTAATATGAATGATTGATCTCCAGTTGTAGGAAACATTTGACTGCAATTGTTGTTGCTAAAGGTGACACAGCCAGTTATTTAGTAGAGGAACAATTACTTTTTCATGTGGGTGATGTCGGTGTTACAATACCTAACTGATCAGTTTAAAATATACTGTTTTGGGTTTCTCATGTTATCCTTGTCTTATATTACATTTTGTAAGAGGATGTAAAACCATTTAGTGTGACAAATATGTAAATATGAAGAAATCAGGAGGAGGCCAATCATTTTAATGGCACTTGTGACTCCAGGGGTGGAAAAGAGTAGTATTAGAGTGGTTGTACTTCATTACTATATTTAAGTTGTTTTTGATTTGGATGATTTATACTTTACAGAAAAAACTGCATTATTGAAGTTGAATCCGTATTTGCTCATTTACAAAAATTGTAATTTTTTATATCTTTACTCCCTTTATAAAGATACAGATTTTTTTCTCTTGCCAATTAGTTCCTCTGCATCTGATTTTTTTTTTTAATGTCCAAACCAAGTTTTTATCAGTGTAAAATGAAATTGCCATTAACTGAACTAATGTCTTTGTGTGAGGACTATTATTGCTGCTTAGTCACTGAACCACCAAACATGAACATTTTAAATTTGTTTGTGGCAACGCTCACTGTTCACTTTTTTAGGACATTTCTGGCTCCACGTGTTCAGTGCTTTGATTAAGGTCTTGACACAGTACCCATACTTTTCTTGAGATGCCTGTGTGTCTCAATGTGTGTTGTATAGTAACCTTACCTTTATGTCCCACAGAGCAGTCAGGAGCGCAGCGTAAGATCTCAGGGGTGATGGAATCATACAGTCAGGTGCAGAAGAGCATTCAGATCCCTGCAGGTGAGAGTGTTCCAGACTTCGAGGACAAACCTCGCCCCATTATAACTCAAGAAGGTGAGATAACCAGAAAATGCTTTCATTTGACTGGACCTACCTATGGAGCAATTTATTCCATGTTTATCTTATATACCTTAAATTATCCACATGGTAACACAATACTGCATATACCTTTTTTTGCAGATTCACATATTACAGATCACCATAAGCCCAACATATTATTCACATAATGATGTTTCAAGAATAGAGTCATACTTAGTTACTGACACACAAGTATTACTAGACTGAACTTTTATGTCGAAGTGTTTATTGAACAATATGAATTTTCAAAACAAACAAGCAAGTAAAAACAATATGGAGCTAAAGAGTTAAAACATAAACGTGCTGTCCTGCAAGAACCCACAACACGTTTTCTGGGCAAATTGCCTACATTTTCTACAGATCTGTGGCCCAATGGGATGATCAAAACAGTCAAAAGAAAGCTTATTAAGGTTCCATACATGCAATACTAGCACTACTAATTGCCTTTAAAAATTCCTTACAATAAAAGCTAAATCACTTTGCAGGGGAGAAAGCTGCCTTCAAAGCTAAAGTGTCTGGAAACCCCAAACCCACCATTACCTGGTCCAGAGAGAGCGGCAAGCCACTGACAGAGGGCGCCCAGACTTTCTACGATGACATTAATAAGCTGTATGTGCTAAAGGTGAGGAACCAGTGATTGCTGTAAAAGGGTTCTTCAGTCAGGTCTGGGTTTTATTAATGCATCAATTTAAACATAATAAGTGGTTAAGTAGGTTCAAGGATCACGTCAACATTGCATTTATGTTCTTTTTGAAAGATTTTTTAAATATGCAGTACAATGCAGTGATAAAGCACCTCATGTTCATGACAAAGTCATCTTTTCCTGAGCAAATTGCAGAGCACATCAAAGGAATAAGGTTAATTGGGATCTGTGTAAAATCAAGGACCTTTCAAACACACACAACTCCAAGTTGAAATAATATATGACGCTCCATTCAGGCGAGGATGTGGATGGTTATGTAGAAGTGTGTTTCTTCAAAAGAAACCTAAATTGTTTCTGAGGGACACAGCTATAAAACTGCAAATTTATAGTTCACCAAAACCGATATCTCACAACTTTGAGAGCCGAAGATTATGTTTTTCACATACATTTGTACTGTTTTTGCTGATGCTGCTACATACACATATACAAATGGGTTAAAATCACCTGAATTAATATTACTGACACTTATGAAGTGCAAATAAATGATGAAAACAAATTAATGAAAGTAAATTAATTAGAGAGATGACATTGTATCATCATATCAAACATTGATTTGAATTCAATCTAAAATCGATCTGATGCAGATGAATGTTTGAATTATCTGCTGACACTCATACGATGCTGATATCACTATGCAGCCCTGATGTTTCCACCTCCTTTGTTTGGAGCGGTGGTTCCCAACCTTGGTCCTAAAGGTCTTCCTGCTCTGCACATTTTACTGTTTGCTTCCGTGCTTCCAACATACCTGATCCAACTAATCAACCAATTAACCAGCTGTTCTTGGACTGAAGTGTCTGTATATGAGCTGGAAAAGATGTGAAGGACAGAGGGTTGGGAACCACGCTCTACATTGTCTTCTGTAGATTGGGGCATTTATTTTTCAAACAGTGTCACTGATTTAGCCTAAATCCTTCCACACCTACCACAAAGGCAAGGCAAAGCAATTTTATTTTTTTGTTACATTGTCATACACAGAGGTCATTTAATGTGCTTTAAAGAGATAAAACAAGCATAAAAATATGCTTGTTTTATCTCAAAACTATCAACAAAACACAATTAACCATCAGTTATAGACAGACTCAGTATTTCCCTGCCTGGTGTCTTTAGAGAAGCTTAACTTGTCGTTAGGAAGTAATTAAGACTTAGAAACTGACATATGTATTGTTTTTCACCATCTGTTTGATAAGGGCGCCAGTCGAACAGGATTTATTCTTAGATATCCTACTGCACCCTGTTGACCATTAATAGTACTGCCTCATTATTCCTCATGCATTTTTTGGGCTTTGCGCAGTGCCTTCTCATTTAAAATGGCATTATAGCTTGTATGGCAATTCATTCCCTGCTTTATAGTTAGATTTTCTTCGGTTCCTTTTTTTCTGTTTGTACCACAGATTAAAAATCTCACCATGGAGGATGCTGATGTCTACAAGTGCATTGCCTCTAATGACTATGGAGATGCTATATGCTCTGTGTCACTTGTTATTACTGAAAGTAAGTTTGTGACTCTTGTGTTTAAGGAATCAGATGAATGTTTGTGTGTAAACAGTACTAAGTAAATTAACGTTGAGTTTGTAAGTGAAAATAAGAACACATCCACTACAGAAAATACACTTGTATACATTACAATCCACAATTACTGTTCATCACTGAATTTAACATAACTTGGAAAAAAAAAAATTAAGGCTTATGCCTTTCTGGCAAGAAACATGTAATTATATTTGATCTAAAAAGTTAAATTCAACAAACAAATAGAAATTGTGTGCTAAAATTTGTAAAATACCTTATTTAATTTTGCTCCCTGTAGAGGATGTGTTCTCATTTTCATTTAGAATATCAACAAAACATAACTGGACCAGTTACACCATACACTCCTAACTCCTAGATCCTCCTGGATCTTCTACGGCATTGCTCCAAAAGGCCCTTGTTTTCAAGAGTGTGTGTACGATTTCATAGACCTACCTTTATATATTTTCCACCTTTATTTTTGTCCACTTTCTAAGATCCCGCCCTGGATATCAAAAAGAAGTTGAAGAAACGGTAATTTGCTATTCAGTCATATTTTCAGGTTTGCAGGCATACACTAATCCACAAAATGTAAAAGATTTTTCAATGGAAAAGTTCATCTAAAACTGGGTTTAATCCCTGAACATATTTTGAATTCGTATTTGTTAACAAAGTTTCTGAGTTTCTTTACAGAGTTTGTTAATAGTCACAGCAAACGCATCACCTTCTTTCTTGCCATCTGTTTCGCCACACATGCTTTTTGGAAAGTGCTTATCATGGAAGATGCGCCGTATGTTTCATGTGGAGTTGAAAAAAGTGTGCATGTGCGGCAGGAGCATTGAGAAGCGGGAGAAGAAGCCTCCAACTGAGGAGGAGATGCTGAAGATTCTGGCTGGAGCTGATAAAAAAGACTACGAGCGCATCTGTGCCGAAAACGGCTTCACCGACTTCAGAGGAATCCTCAGAAAACTCAAAGAGATGAAGAAAAAAGAGGAGGTGGATGTGGGTATCAAACACAAGCAACAAGATGGTCACAAACGCCATAGTATTTTGGTTTAATTCTCTTTTAATGCAAAAGCTTTGCTTTGTTCTAACGTGACAGTTTAATTTGCACTGATTGCATTCACTGATCACTGTCTTTCACCAGATGGTTCGAGTTCTGAAAACCTTGGAGGATGTAACAGTAAAGGCGGGCTGCAATGTGGTTTTTGATTCCATTTTGGAGTTAAAAGATCCAAATATCAAGATGTTGTGGTTCCAGGTGTGTCTGTCGTTTCTATTATAAAAAACACAAATCTTCAAAATGGTGATTTTTATGCGAAACTTACGGGCCCATATATGTTTTCTTTACAGTACATTTTTGCATTGTATTTTTGTACTCTGTGTTCCACTTATTTTTTGATGTGGTCATAAATCATTCATATATGACCATGTTTCAACCTACCATTGTCATTTTTGATACAGTGGCTTGACATATAGATATGTATATATGTATCTATCTATATCTACATCTATATATCTATATCTGTACACACACACACGTACACATATATATGTGTATATGTGTGTGTGTGTGTGTGTGTGTGTGTGTGTGTGTGTGTGTGTGTGTGTGTGTGTGTGTGTGTGTTCGTGTACAGGGGGTCCTCAAGTTACAACACAGATCCAAACTAGTTCGCCCACATAGTACGAGGCTAATGGCGTACGTCAACTGGGAGTGAGCGTTGTAAACTCGAAACGTCGTATGTTGCAATGGTTGTAACTCAAGGAGACCCCTGTACAGTATGTGTGTGTGTATAAAAAGCAGAGCACATTTACAAACACATGTGACTGCCTTGTATTGTGCCTTCATAAAACTCATTATCACCTTAATGTGAATGGGCAGGGTTCAAATACTGTGTGCTGACTTGATGGGGCTGACATACTGCAGGCTGAGTAGGAACAAATATGTACATGTATTTAGACTGAGTGACATCACAAAAACTATGGACACAAATCTTTGGACTGTATGGACTAAGGAGTGAATGTCACATTTTAAAACATAAACGATATATACATACTACATCCGTACATTACAACAGTGTGTATTCTACAATTCGGAACCTTTAATGCTAGATCATGTAAAGATGTTTCATTCCAAAAAATTCAGGCCATTTCTATTGCTCCACTTGCCGTTAAATGCTCAATCTAAAGGCGGTTTTCAAAACTTAATGAGACAAAATAGAGTTAGGATTTTGATGTGACAGTGACAATAGGATTTTCACACAGCAAAGACAACAAAACATATATAGAGGAAAGTACTGCTGAGGATGATTGCCAGTATGTGCATTTGTGTACCCATTTGTTATTCAGGGCGAAGAGCTGCTGCGGATTCAGTACTCTCTCGGGAAGTATGAAGTTAAACAGCTGGGTACTAAGCACATGCTGTGCATCACCAACGTGTGTCTGGCTGACTCTGGCACATACACACTGAAGGTTGGAGACAAGATCCTGTCTGCCAAGCTCACTGTCATTGGCACGTATTGCCTCATTCATTTCAGTTCTGTCATGGTACAAGATCCTTATTTCATATTTAAAAGTAAAACACTGCCTTATGTTTACTCTCTCAGACAAATACAGAAAGTGTGAAAGACAGCAGGCTGCTCTGCATCAGACAGAGCAAAGTCACTGTCCCATCCACCCTCTTACCCTTTTATCTCTCCATCTCTTTGCCTCTTTTCTCCAAATCTAGATGAGCCTTTGAAGTTCCTAACAGATCTGAAGCCATTGCAAGTGACGGAGAGACAGACTGCAGCATTTGAGGTGCGTCTCTCTAAGAAGGCTGACACGCCACTGGTGTGGAAGTTTAAAGGGAAGGAGCTAAAGCGAGATGAGAAGTTTGATATGTATGTATCTGAGGACGGCTTAACCTACACTTTAAAGATCAAAGACGTACGTCCCAGTGACACTGGCAACTACACCATCAACATCGGAGAATTGACCACTACAGCCCCGCTCTTTATTGAACGTGAGAGACTTTGAATGCGTTTTGAATACCACAAGTGACCCTTTAAGTATAAAAAATATAAATATAGCCAGGTTAAGAATAGCCAGGTTAAGAATCTATGGTAGGTAATGAATGTTGGCCAGACATCTTCATTACAAATAATATTTATCAAATGATATAAAAGTATCCAATGAAATAAAATTAACATAAGAGTTAGTGTCTGATCAGGTCTCACATTTCATTAGGAATCCCCATCAAGTTTGTGAGCCATCTGAAAAATGTACACGTGAAGGAGAAAGGCAAGGCAAGGCTGGAGGCTGAGATGAGCTCCAAGGATGTTCGAATCAGGTGGCTGAAGGACGGGAGAGACATCACTAACAACTCGCGCTACATCTTCATGAGAGAGGGCAAGAGGGCCGAGCTCATTCTGGATGACTGTGATCTGGCAGACAGTGGAGAATATTCCATCGTCTGCACACAGGACAATGACAGCCATGAATATGTCAGCTCCTCCAACCTCACTGTAGAAGGTAACATGAACGGATGGATGGATGGATGGATGGATGGATGGATGGATGGATGGATGGATGGATGGATGGATGGATGGACTGATGATTAGATAGACAGGTGGACAGATGCATGACAGATGCATGACAGGATGGTCGGATGGGTGGTTCAGTTAAAAAATGGATAGATGATGGATTAGTAAATGGATGGCTGGATGGATGGATGGATGGATTAATGGATGGATGGATGGATGGATGATGGATGGATGGATGGATGAATGGATGGATGGATGGATGAATGATGGATGGATGAATGAATGATGGATGGATGGATGGATGATGGATGGATGAATGATGGATGGATGGATGGATGGATGGATGGATGGATGGATGGATGGATGGATGGATGGATGGATGGATGGATGATAGATGGATAGCTGGGTGGATAAACAGATTGGGTCAATTAATGAATCTCTGCATGTACCAGTAACTAGACAAACACAGTCAATAGTGTCTGCCACAGTTCTAATTAGAACAAAAGAAGAAGAAATAACTTGTGCTTATCTCTCAGCTCTTGTTTCCATTCTGTGTGTGTAAATGTGTGCAGAGCGCTTTGCTACAGTGAAGAGTGGCATGTCTGATGTTCAGTGTCCCACAGCCTCAGCCTCAGAACTCTGTGTAGTTCTGAATGACGAGAAAGTAGATGGTGTCTGGTTAAAAGATGGAAAAGAGGTATAAGACCTTTAGCAGTACAAAAGTGCATTACCTAGTTTAAAAGCAACTCCAGAATAAGTGAATAATACTGTCTGTGCCTGCAGGTGACGGATTTTAAGGGAGTACAGGTGGTGAAACAGGGTGCCGTTCATAAGCTGCTCTTCAGCAGCGTGGGGGATGAACACGAGGGCAAATACACTTTCAGGGCCAAAGGAGCTGAGAGCGAGGCAGTGCTCAGTATAGCCGGTAGGTAAATATGTATTAGAAACAATGTAAATATGTAAAAATGTGAATATGTATTAGAATAAGAAAGAGAGATTTAGAATTAGAATAAGAGAGATTTGCGCTCTATTTCTTGTACCTATTGCAAATTACATGTGACATTGTATGTATCGTGTTAAAGATCTTGTAAGTAGAGGTTGTGCCACATTGTTCCTCATTTCTCTCTATAAATAATCTACGATTGAATAACAAGCCACATCAGCTTACAGGTACATATGAAATTCATTATACCTCACCAACAAAATTGCTACATTACCATTCTAGTAGCTATTCTAGTCACTTTATGTAGTATATCTTAATGTAGTAAGTCAGTCAGCACAAGCAGCCTCCTGAATCTGACCTCAAAATCTGTAGATCCCCCTGTTATTGATCCCACCATGCTGGAGATGCTATCCAGTCAGCCAATGACAGTAAAAGCCGGGGAGACGGCCACCATCAGGATACCTTATAAGGGCAAACCCACTCCTAAAGTGACGTGGTACAGGGACGGGCTGGAGCTGGCAGAGGACAGCAAGGTGACAGTGGAGCGTAAAGGAAACTTCAGCACCCTGGTACTTCACAAATGTGTGAGAGAGGACAGTGGAAGTGTCATGCTCAAACTCAAGAGTGACTGTGGATCGGCCAGTGCCACTGTGCAGCTGAATGTGATCGGTGAGCCCCTTTGCAAATGAAATATATTGTTATATATTGAAGATCTGTTCCAAAATACACATTGCACATTGTACAATATTTTCAGTGTAGGCATAACCCAAAAACCCTGAAACGAATCCTGAATGGGGACAACATTAGATATGCATGGAAGAGGCCTGTCGAGTGATTAAATTTTCATTGAGATGACATTTTTTGATTAAGCAAATTATACAAAAATGAATAAATAAAATGTCCCTTATAAAGTCTCTATTCAAGTCAGCTATATATTTAAGGGTTAAACATGTTTCTAGGACTTGTGTTGAAACTATGATTTTGCATTACTGCAGCATGTGACTGGAGAAATGTATGAACTCACATAATGAGAAGTCCTTGGAGTGTGTCAGGCCACTGAATTAAATGAAATAACTCTCAAGATGTCCTTCTCTTGCTCTCCAGACCGTCCCAAACCCCCCCAGGGCAAAGTGGATTTTCTGGAATGTAGTGGCAAATGCATTACTGTGAAGTGGAAAGCACCACGAGACAATGGAGGCCGAAAGGTGACCAGTTTCATCATTGAGAGGCGCATGACTGGAAAAAAGTCATGGATCAAGGTTGGTGAGGTGGACGGAGACACCACCACCTTCTGTAATGACACAGTGGAGGAGGGGAAGCAGTACCTGTACCGTATCAGAGCAATCAACTCTCAGGGTGTGAGCGACCCTTTGGAAACAGAGCAGGTCTATGCTGGAGAACCTATTGGTGAGCGTATGACTTTTTGTTTGGTTGGAAGTTTTCAGATGAAAAGCCACCTTTCGGCTGTTTAAACCCCTTTAGAGCCCAAAATATATGTGTTTTTAAAAAGAAAACTGTCAGATCGTCATTTAAGCAAAACCTTCCCTAAAAATGTACCCAGACTATTAACAAATCATCTTAGCAAAGCTTTTGAAGGTGAAGTATCCCCCAGTGTACCCTCAATATTACTATCTACAGAAGTAATTTGTAATATATTTACAATACAATTTAGCTGTCAGTATAGTATAGTAAGTTTTATAATGCTTTTTACAACAATATTTGTTTAACTTATTCGCAACTCTTGTTCAGAGCCTCCTAGCCTGGTTCCTCAGCCCCAGATCAGTGATGTGACTAAAGATTCAGCCATGGTGGCGTGGGCTGTTCCGGCCCAAGATGGTGGTGCTCCTGTTCTGGGTTACATACTGGAACGAAGAAAGAAAGGCAGCAGCATGTGGGTGTCGGTCAGTAAGGAACTAATCCAAGGTAAAAGACCCTCCTCTGATTTGTTCTGCACAACTACCTCTTATTCAGCTATGAAAAAAGAGGCTCAAAAACTGCTGCAGAGAAGTCTTATCAGTGAAACAGTACAGACCATCATGGAAATGAACACTTTGTTTCATTGTGATCTTACTAGATGTAAAGTCAAATATCAGTAAATGTCAAGAAGCTAATCATCCTTCGTTTCTTCTCAGACACAAAGTATGCAGTAGATGGTCTCGTAGAAGACGTGGAGTATGAGTTCAGAGTGACTGCGGTCAACAGAGCTGGAGAGGGGACTCCCAGTGCCATATCCAGCTCAGTGCTGGCCAAGGATCCTACACGTGCGTCAACTCTAATTTAAATGCTGCACTTTTAATAAAGTACCATAAGTGATTGGTGATTACATAGGAGAACCACTTTGATTTACAAGAGAACTGTTCAGTAAGTCTTTCAACAGCCTTTTCTTGAGAACGAAGTATGGGACAAAAACGTTTCAAGTAATGTTCCTACAGCATGTTTTTTTTTTTTCCTTGAAGCATATGTTCAAACATTTGGAAGCATATTCCAAAAACTGCATTGTACAATAGCGTTTAAGATTTTAAAAAAAAACAAAGAGTACAAATGAACTCAAAGTGTTCAAAGTAACAGTCTCTCCTCCATCTGTCCTCTCTCTCAGGTGCCCCTGGCCTTGTCAGGGATCTCCAAGTTACAGACTCCTCAAACACCTCCATCTCGCTGGCCTGGTGTCCCCCTGAGTTCGGAGATGACCCTACTGGTTATATCCTAGAGATGCGCCCTGATGATGGGAAGGAATGGTCCAAATGCACAAAAATCCCCATTGCTAGCAACTCTTATAATGTTGGTGGTCTGCAAGAGCGGATGAAGTATTTCTTCCGTATCAGAGCTGTAAATGAGGGGGGCATTGGAGAACCAATAGGGCTGGAGCAAGGGGCTGTGGCCATGCCACCACCAGGTGATATGTTTGTTGCAAAATTAATGAAAACAATCTTTTCCTGGATGTTTTACAGGTATTGAGCTGTCATTGTTGTTGCATTGTTTTCTGTTGTTTCATGTAATCCTATGCAGAGCCCCCAAAATTTGAAATTCAGGGCAAGATGAAGAATCAGATGGTGGTACGGGCTGGGTGTACACTCTGTATTCCTGTCTCCTTCACTGTAAGTGTTTCTCTACATTGCTGCATTGATCAACACCAACCACTTACAGCAGTAGTCGAGCAAAAATGTGAATCTATAATAATCAACGATAATCATAAACTTGTATGCAAAAAGACAACCCTGGTCTAAATGCATGTTTCTAAGTAAATCTAAGCAAACAGTATTTGATTTGCTTATTTAAAAAAATGAAACATAAAATATAAAATGTGCCATAACATTTTCATAGGCCATGTTTAATTTTTTCTAATATGTTTATTCAGCAAATAATCTGTAAGTGTACATTAAATGGTCTGAAGAATTTTCTGTTAATCATATATGCTTATTTTAACTAAAATTAAGTTTTGCATAAGACCGTGTACCTATGGAAACATGCAAAAGTAGATTGCATAACTACAAATGTTAGAACTTATTGTAAAATATGGCTTTTTGAGATTCAATAGAATCTGATGTATTTGATGGTTTAGTCATGAGGTTTACATGATGCTAATTGGTGCTTACAAGCTTCCATTACATACTTAACCTACATAAGCATCACAGCCCCAGCGCAAAGCATAAAAAGCATCAAACGAGTTATGGCTGATATGATATGGGCTGCATATGGGAAAAGGAAAAAATAGATTTTATGTCAAATTTAAACAAAGTGTTTATTAGTCTACATTCACTAAATGGGCATCTTAATTCAATGTACTCCTTTATTAATTCGATGGAATTCATTCAGCAGGATTTTCTAGAACTGTTTCCTGTTTTCCAGGGTTCTCCTTCTCCGGAGGTCACCTGGCTTAAAGATGGTGTCCCAACCAGAGGTCGGGAGGTCATCACTAAGGGGAAGAATCATTCCCAGTTCCTGATCAGCTCTTGTCAGCGCTCTGATTCTGGAGTCTATCGCATTAACCTTCGCAACGACTTTGGGGAGGTCCACTACGACATCAGCGTCCGTATCACTGGTACACATGCCTTCATTTTCTGAAAGTGTCAGTTGATGTAGCCACGCTAGTCACTTTTTTAATTGCATTTTTCTCGGTTTACTTGAATCCTACGTGCGTTCTAAGCCTGAAAAATACTTGGCTCTTGGTTTTCTTCTTTTTATGGTCTTTCAGATGTCCCTCGCCCTCCTAAGAACCTGCGTCTGGTAGAGGAGGTCCAGGGCACAGTGACCCTGCAGTGGGATCACACTCCTGACTTGGCTGATGATGAGCACACCCATTACGTCATTCTCAAGAGAGACACCAGCACGCCCACCTGGTTCACAGCCACAGAACGTGTCTTCAGCAGCAAGTACACCGTCACTGGTCTGCTTCCTGGCCGCAAGTACTACTTTCGCATAATCGCACGCAATCACATTGGGGACAGTGACCCTCTGGATTCAAAGGAGCCTTTTACCATCGAGAAGGAGCCTGGTAATGCTGAGGGAGGTTTAAGCTGTTCTGTGCCAGTCCTGATTTTGCAAATATTTATAAACAACCTGGTTTATATAAAAGCAAAACAAACGAGGATGTGATTTCATTCATGCAGAGCACCAGTCCTCCAGTCATTACCACAACCTAGCTAAGTTGTACACCAGCGTTCATAGTGTGTTTAATGCGTTTTAAGAAGTCTTTTACTTCATACATATACAATACGAGACTACTAACACTGACCCATTATTGGGATCCTGCTCATGAGACTAGTTTTCTTTCTTTCAGAAGATGGGGAAAGTGCACAAACTGCTAGTTGTGTTGAATCACAATTCATTTTACAATAGATCAACATTAATGATGAACTACTTTTTTTCCTGAAGTACTTTAAGTAGTCATGCCACATTATGCTGTACGACCTGTAATGGACTTCAATTCCAATTAACCAACGTTTTGAGTACAAACACTATTGAGTGATCAGATGGCTTTTCTTTCCTATGACGCACCTAAAAACAGCTTGAGTGTTACCAGCTCCCTCTTGTGGAGAGTCTTCAGGCTGCTAAATGTGACTGAGTAAATGTAGCACACAAACCAAGTCCAAGAGGTTCTTTGCAGCTAAAACGAATGTAGAAGTGTAACATCTGACCTTTAGAAATCACTACTCTTAGTCTGTTTGAATCATATTTGCTTTCTTACACATATACCCCAAACTCACTCTCCAGAAAACTTCACTTTGCAAATGAAGCCACTGCCCCGTAAGCATCACGAGGTCAAGCCTGGATTCCTTTTGGCCCTGAAGGACCATGCTGTGCGCCGTGGCAAAGACTGCAGCATGAGCTGTGCCTTCTTTGGCTCCCCAGTGCCGCAGGTGTCCTGGTTTAAGGAGGATGTGAGCATTTCAGACAGCCCTTGCTACTGGCAGAGCAGCGCTGATGGGGTCTGCACTCTCACCATCCCCACCTGCACCGCTGAGGACAGCGGAGAGTACACCCTGCTGGTGGAGAATAAACTGGGAAAGGCCATGTGCAAGTGCAACCTGGTGGTCTTCGGTATGTAGGTCACATAAATCTGTGAGTCACACTGCATGGACCACATATATATACGGCTAGTGTGTGTGTATGTGTATGTGCAAATACAAGATTTAGACGGATCTCAAATTAACAATTGCTTCAGAACTTTTGTATTTTCATTTTCCTTTTCCCTACAGATAAAGATGATAATAAACTGCTGGAGCGCCTGACTCAGGATTCTCGAAAAGAAAAACTCATCATCTAAGCAGCGCTGGAAGACAAAGCACATATATATACACATCCACGGTTCTCCATAATTCTACTCAAACAAAGACGAGCGCTTTCTAACGCATCTGTCTCAGTAGATTCTTTAAAAAGCATCCCAGCCAAAAACTGAATTATAAAACAAAGCAGATTTGGTGCAAAACACTTTACTATTGTGCTGGTTATCTGAAAGCAACAGTTACATTATTCAGATGTGGATGTCTTATTTATGTTACCAAAATAGAACACACATTAACAAGAAAGTATTGCAGTGAGAGACTGTTAGTGTCATCTTGTGATTTATTTAGGGTTATTTAACAGTTAATGTTTTTTGGTGTTCGTTATAGACCATCATCAAGGTCTTGCATTTGAACACTCCAGCAAAGTCAGTGGGAGTTATGAGAGAGGCATTAGTTGAGGTCAGCAAAACTAAACAGCTGATCTAGCATGTGCACCACAGGCTGGGTGACATAAAGAGGAACATTCATAGCGGGAGCATTCATTCACCTGAACATAATAAAATGGAAAGCAGCGCTGTAGACTAAAGTGCTGAGGTCGAATGTTGAAGGGCGCATGTGTTTTATTTGTGTTTCTTCCTGATTTCCCACAAATATTCACTATTCTGAACAGGCCCTGCATGTATTCCATGACATGTGTTGTATCCAAGTCACTCTTACTAAATTAAACCCGCACCATGTCAGAAATTGCTGCGCATCTCTCATGGTGTTGATTTTCGCAGAACAACGCTAAGTTGTGTTGGAAAATTAACAGATCATTAACTGCACTGTCCTGCTCTGCCTTTGACCTTATTCTGCAGGTGGAGGACATAGCAGCATGAGTTGTTAATCATGAAACAATTCCACAGGGAGCATGTGAGAAAGCTGAGTGGGGGGGGGTGTATTATGGTCATGAGAATTCAAACCTTTGAAACCTGTGTGTGGAAAGCAACAGAATGTTCCCTGCGGCCTAAATCTCACCCCACTCAATTACAAAGCTGAGAGCATGTCCAGACTTGAAACATGAAATAAGCCTGTAGTCAATATCAGAAGGTTACTGTGACTTTGTTCACAATGTAAGGCAAATTACAAGTTACAAATGACCAAATCCATCTGTATAAATGTTGGCCAGACTGTATAAGTACAAGGACTATGCTCACATTTGATTTCACATCCATATTGGTTGCCGTAGCAACTAAGCACTTGTGAGCTTTGATGTTGAAGAAGCAGAATAACCATGCTATATATCAGCATATGAAGTAAAATTATGTTACCTAAGCTTTCTCTGTGCTGAAATCAAAACCACATGAAATCAAATCCGACTGGTCAAACTGAGTCACAGGTTAAAAAAAAAAAAACAGATGCGCTGAAAAATCTCATTACCAAATCCTGCTACTTGCTCATGATACTTTTTTACATATTAGACATATAGTTGAATAGTTTGTTACTAAATCTTCATGTACTAGAAAACATCTTGAAGATAAACAGCAGGGCAGTCTGTTTATTATAGAAATATCGGTGCAATGTGGATTGCCATACAAGCCATGCAGCAAAATTGAACCTGCAGTACTTCTCTATAGCCACAAGAGGGCGGGCTCGTTGTGAGGTTTTGGCGACTGGGAATCTGCTGCATATTCAATCACCCCAACCTTCTGAGGCATAAAAGCATCCCTTCTTATCAGGATTCAGCTCACTAGCTTTCCAACCTGGTACAATGTTCCACTCTACAGTGCTCTCTTTTAGAGCCCTGCTCCTGCACAGGAAATCGCATTCTCCCTGCCAGACAGAGGCCTATTTTTCTCCTAGTGACACGCAGAATGATCCTCAGTGTGAGTTTATCCACCATAGCCACGCTCTCTGGATAGAGACTTAAAAGAAACAGTGACATGGCAGATAGTAGTAGTTTTCGGTCACTTTTTTACATTACGACTTCACATCTCCTATGTCATGTTTTCATATTAGGTGTTTTCCTACTTTTCTTCTATTGTCTTTCCTTATTGTTTATTGTTCATATTTGTGGTAATTGTTGACCTGAACCACAGACCTGAACCAAATCCAAATACAGAATACTACAACAGTCTTAGGAGAGAGGAAATGTAAAAATGGTCATTCAGGCTCTAATGTATATACAGTGGAACCCATACAGCTGAAGGTTTCAGAATTTGGCAAATTTGATCACTCTTGGTCACCATGTGTCCATCATCTCACATTCACATGCAAAAATATTTGATATTCACCCCAGCCTCCTATTTGTTCAGAGGGGAAGTGCAGCTGACTGAGTGGTGTCAGGCAAGTGAAGGTCACTTGGATGATCATCTTCTCTATTTTCACTGCGCAGGCTATATGCTCCAGGTGTTTATCTTCGATGGTGGTTTAGTTTATCACCATGTTTTATTTAGCTTCTATGTACCTCCAATGTTACTGGGGAGAAAACTACATGGAGCGGATATCTGCATTGTAATTGCATTTATTTATTCTGTAGATTGAATAACATTCATAGCAATTTCACTACAGGAAATAAGCAAAATGGTCGTTTTCTACAGAACAGTAATGAACAGAACAGAAAACAAACTAGTGAACATTTACGACAATAAGGCAACATTTTTAAACAATTTAGCAAATGAACAGTAATTCATTCACAATACAATGTCAACTTTACAATGTTATGTGCTAAATTTTTATTTGTAAAAAAAAAAAAAAAGAAAAAAAGTAAAGAAAATCTCGACTATTTTCTCTTGAAGAAGCTGTAATCTTAAAAATCACTGCACTCTATACAGACTGCATTTAAAGTCCCATAACTCGTAAGGTTGTAATATTCCCAAAGGTTAGGCATGCTGTTAGACTTTGCAGTTGTAGAAATGTCACACCTTATATAGTATATATATATATATATATATATATATATATATATACTCAGAATTCATCTTGGCTCCACTTTGCATTGCGTGTGCGTGTTTAAATGGATGAGAGCAGCACCACATTGCGACCAGTGTCAAAGTTAAAACATTATATCCTGTTTCTACTGAGCACATGGCAGCGATATAATCAGATACAATCAGAAATGACTGATGCAGACTGTCACAGTTTAGTAACAGTTAGTTGGTGAACAGATGCTTTGGCCGCTTAACGTAAGGTGAGAGCAAGACGAATTCTGAGATTCAGTCTTTAGATGATGGCGGCCGACACATTCCCTCACAGCACTCACGGGCAAAAAGGAGGTCCAATAATGCAGAACACTATAGTCAGGCTTTTTGTAGGAATGAATGAGTGGTCAAAGACTGTTAAAGAAACGTGGAATTTTGAATTTCCCTCCTTTTAGGATCTTCAGATTTGTCCCAAGTGAAAGTGTGGTACGTATCAAGAGAGATACTGCTAAGACTCAACTGAATAAAAGAAAGAACTGATAGTCTGATCATTGTTCCAGCTATATTTGGAAGCGTGACTAAAGGTTATCCTCAAAACCAGCTCTATGTCCATACCTGACTCATCGCAATAAACCGTACACTCTTAAAAATAAAGGATCCTCAAAGGTTCTTGGCCTGGATGGAGCATAGTTTTTTGGAAAAATAATCACAGTTTAAATCACAGCCAAAATATCAGTTAGAAATTTCTAGAAATATCTGATATTTAAGAAAAGCCTTTAATTGGTATTAAAGAACCTTTGTATAATACAGAACAGTGGTTCTCACACCAGTCATCTGGGAACCTGTCCACATGAGCCTATGTGTTGTGAGCTGGGATAAAGCAAAATGTGGAACATGCTGGGCCATGAGGACTAGTTTAAGAGCCACTTGTACAGAGCCTTTACATGATGTGTGTGCTTTTTTAACTTTTTATTATCCCTCTTAATATGTTGCAAGCAAAAATGTAGCCCTGAGAACAAGTGTTCTAAAAAACCATGCACTAAAAGGCTCTTTATGGGACTAAAAAGTAGCTACTATATGGCATCCCTCCAGGAAGCCCTTCAGCACCTTTATTTTTAAGTGTGTAGGCTCCATGTGTAGGAGCTTTAAGAGTTATCATTTTTTATCACAATGTACTTGAATGGCCTTTTGCTTTGCACCGCAAGAAAACAGACTGAAGTACACAAATAAATCATGCATCGGGTATTAAAGTGACCATATTACACAAAGCAGCAGAGGAGGGGAAGAAAGCACAAGCAGAAAAAGTGCATATCCAGCTCTACATTCTGCGATGCTGAGGACAAGGGTGCGTGCTAGTCAAGTGTTATTGACTTGCACCCTCTCCCTGCTGATGCCTAACATTTTTGCCCAGCACCAGCACAGATACCCCCAAACACACAGTCATCAATATTGCATTCGTAGTGCTTTCTCCTCCATCTCTTTTGTCTCTAAACACAAAAGAAAAAACAGTAAGGGTGTTGACAGAGGGGGTAAACTGATCAGCAGAGTGGGGGGAGTATATTGAGGCCCCTTGTGAGTTTGAGGCCAGATGGAAAGGGACTCTTCCACCCTTCTGTTTATCCTGCATCTCTTCGCCTCCCTCAAAGCTCCTCACTAAAGATTGGGTTTCCATGCCACATGTCTGCCTGCACCTGTTCTCCTCTAACGACACCGGCTCTAGCCAAAGGTGAGACCGCGTGGGGGACATGTGGCGTCCTCTGTCTGTGCCTAACTAGCCCCCAGGGGAGACGCATGCAGGGGAACCTGAGTGGCGCTTACTTTCTGTGAACAGAGGAGAAGCCTGGCTTAGCTTGGTTGCTTCGATTACAGCAACTTCTTTAGACATCCACACTGGCCTTAATCTTTGCATTGTTCACATACCACAGCAAAAATCACACATTACAGCACTAAGCTCGACACACATTAGGCTTCTGAACACCAGCAGATCATAATTAAACCTAATCTCTATTGGCCACATCTGTCGCATGGACTGATTAACGTAGAAATTTAACGAACAATCTAATGATTCTAAGAACACCGGTCCCACTTATAGTAGGTGTCCTTAAAAACTGTGCATTAACAACATATGCATAAACATTGACTACTGGCGATTTACTCACTTCTGTGGATGAATTACAGTACAGCTTATGTATTAACACATGTGCACACTTGCATATAAACAAGGGGGTCCTATGCTGCACTACTGTGATCCATCTGTAACAGATAATCATCACCAGTACTTACAATGTTGTTGAATACATTGTTGAAAGGTAACTAAACAGTAACTAGATACACTTACTATAAAGCGGTACCAGAACACTTAAAGAAACCAGTTTCAGCAACTACCTAATAGCTTCTATTACATTTATTACGTGTGTTTGGAGTGAGGGTGTCTGTACAGGAATGCACCAAAATGATTATCCACGGTAACTGATGGGACAGATTAGAGATTAGGCCGAAAAGGTTCAAAATCCAGCCCAACATTTCAGATGCTTAAGCCCTTTGAACTCTAAGGACCTGTATGTGTCATTCTATTACAATTCCATATTCTGTACGTACTACATATCAGAGCCGTTTCATAGTAGTTACAGAATAATTACTGAACAATAAAGCTTATAACTTATAAAAGTCTGCAGTTTAGGTGGGGTTATTGAGGGACCGTACTGCATTAAGGACAGTTGGTCACAACTTGACCTGCTGGACTCCCGTCTGCCATCTCTAAAAACTTGGTCTCTTCTTCAGAAGGCTACTAAACATTGTGTACGGCAGGATAACACATGATGGCTTAGATGAGACATTCTTTTTTTGCTGACAATGCCACCGATTCTGTTTAGACTGACTAAGCAACTGTTTTGCTGACAGCGTGACTGTTGATAGGGAAGAAATAGCCAGCGAAACTGAACTCAGCACTGAACTGAAGTACCGAATGTGTCGAAATGGTGCTTGGACAAGCAAGGACAAAGTATGAGTGTGTGTATGTGTGTGTGTGTGTGTGTGTGTGTGTGTGTGTGTGTAGCCTAATGCAAGGTTTTAAAAGTACATCAAAGCTTGTCCATTTATACACCTGAAATATTTAAAAGTTGTTGTCAAGTTGTACGTGAAATTATCATCACCTAGTTGAAACAAACTGTTTCTATAAATGACCACATGTTCTGAAATGGCATTGTTCTGCGTTAATAAAAGTGCAATAAATAAATAGAAGAATAACGTAACTGAAATATATAATATTCAAATATGAACATGGAGTACGTGCATACTCACATGGGGTGTGCATTTGTGCGTGGTGGAGGGTGGGTTAAAAACACACTGTCAACTCAGGCTTGAGTGACAGGACATGAATGACCTGATAAGCATCGGCCTTACCTTATGGGCAGCATAAGGCTTTGTGCTCTGGATTGTTTATGTACCAAAACAAATAAAAAAAACCCTTTCATTTTTCCACTGTGGTAAAACAGCTGAACACATAAAGAGACCAATAGCCTTTCTGTCACTGTTTGTTTTCCCTTGTTTAGCAGCGAAAGAATACAGCTGCTGATCCCTTTTATGCATGACTGGAAGGTTGAAAACTGAAACATCGATGATTGGATGGTGAACCTGAAGGCGTCCTGTATATAATATGAAGCAGTGGGATGATGGGCTGTAGAATGTAGTAGCACTATGTGGAACCGCTCACTTCCTCGGCTTTGAAGATGACTCAATCAATTAAGCATCCAAAGTCAAAGCGTTATGGTTCTCCTCCAAGCGTGTTGAGGTGAAGCATCAGGTTTCATGCAAACTGGAGGATGCATATGCAGCCTTTGCTGGGGGGGGTTGACAATAAGGGGGCTTTAAAATGAGGAGTGACAAAGAACAGTAAAAAATGTCCCAAAAAACAAATAAATAAAATAAGGACGTCAGATCGATCAGTCCGATCATTCCTGGATTGTCCATCTGTTCTTTATGGTTGTGTACTTATTGAGTATCACGAGGATGACGTAAGAGCACATAGTAGGTAAGGTACTAGCTTTGCTTGTTCACCCTCTCAAGTTTAAACAGAGATCACTAACAGTGCCACAGTGTCAACAAACACACAGGCAGAGAGCAGACAGAAAACCAGATGAAACAGAGAGATAAATTACCGTCTGTATCTAAGTTATGGCTCAGTGCAGTGCAATTGCCTTGGAGCGGACTCTCTGTTATCACTTGAATAGGCCGTAACCTGTCAGTAAAACAAGACAAATGTGGTAAGTAGCTTCCTTATTACTTCTTCATGAAGTAAAACGAACTTCTCCCAGCATCTGAAATACACCTGAATGGTAACAGTACAATATACACAAAATACCTACTAGAATTGACAATGCAGTGATTTCACAAAAGAGCTACAGCAGTGAACTAACATAAACGACCGACTGCCCAAGTCGTCGTAATGGGAAGCACTAGCTTCCCCTGAAGTTACCTTTCACTTTTAAAAGGGCATTGACCTAGTATTTAGTACATGCTACCCAGTCCCTTTTGCATCATGTTTGGTGTCTCTAACATGGTCTTATGACATGCTTAAGCTAAAAGTACAGATGTCATCAGTTTTTGTATTGGAAAAAAAAGGATCACAGATGCAGTTGTAAGCACGGACTTATCTATGATATAATCTTCTGTTTATGCCTCTCCAAGAACAGAGATAGAACTATTGCTGAAGATTTACAAGAAAACCTTGTCCAGCATGACAATGTGCATCTCAAGAGTGTGTGTGTGTGTGTGTGTGTGTGTGTGTGTGTGTGTGTATGGGGGGGTGGTTTGGGCAGTATATGAAAGTGTTTGCAAAGATTTAGGATAACAAAACAAACTGGTGGCACAAACACTATAAAATGTCTCATGGACAAAAGACAAACAAAGTAAAATTACAGAATACTGACAGGGCACATACAGAGGCGGAACACAGGGTTATCTATCCTACTATAAGAATATATAAAAAATCATGCTGCTCTCTGATTGTGTCTGTTAACACTAAGATAACACAGGGAAACCAGCTCCCGGAAATAAATGGTCCCAGCTACACAAACACTGTTGAGCTATTTTTTTTGCCAGTGAGTAGCTAAAGCTAATCACGACAGCTACATAACAGTCACGACTCTGATTTCTTTGGGCCAGCTGGGACTCCCTAGAACATAACAGGAGAGCAAGGGGGTGAAAGAAAAACAGAAAGAAGGCAGTGTGGCTGTCTTGAGTGAAATAAGCAGGTCACCAGAAGTGGAATTCTGCTCTGAACAGAATGCCACCTGACACAGCAACAAAAAAGCATAGCAACAGCTAAGAGAATGAAAGGGAATCCTGGAGCGCATCCCTTGGTTTGTTACATCAGTTTTTCCCTTCTCATCTTCATGAGGAGTGTGAAATTATGAGAAATGCCCACTGATTTTAGGAGAACTCTGAAATAAAAGTCAAGGGCCGGACTGGTGTCTGAACAAGACGATGTGGATTAAGAAACTCAAACATGAATCCTCAAACACGTCTCCAGATACAGACCAAACCTCATGCACTCTCCAGTGCTCAAACCCCTACGGAAACATAAAACAACTCAAACAGAGTCATGCTGGGAAAGCCACACTAGGACTCGGGGGCAGAAAAATGAGGGTTTAGTGAGGAGTGGACTGGACCCGAACAAGTGAAGCTGCCGCTCTCTGTGGGATGTCGGTGTGAGGCAGGTTTAAGGTGGTTCCTCACACTCTCTTCCTGGCCACGTCAGCATCCTGGCACTCCACCGCCGACAGGGCAATCAGCATCTGCGCTGCGTAATATGTGGCCATGATGATAGCCCGCGAGTGCGGCACGGGGAAGCAGAACTTGTTGACAGCGATAGTGAGGTCGGACACCATGAAGAGAACAGCTCCCAAGCAGGCAGATAGTTTGGTCCAGGTCCACAGGTCGTTGGTCAGCTGGACGCCGGCGATGGCCCTCCAGCCCATGAAGCCAATGAGCGCGATGTAGACGGCCACCAGGTATGTAAAGGGAGGGGACAGGTAGGGATACAGCAGGGTGTAGCAAAGGCCTGATATGGTGCCGATGATCAGGCCGGCCCAGAGGTTGATTGGTTTCATTCCAAATGCAGAGGAGTACAGGATGTGAGTGATGGCGAACATCAGCAACCCTGTGCACACAGAAACATCACAGTTTGGTGAAATATATACAGTTTTATAGGTGCTGAACATTAAGTGTTGAGGGATTGCTTAATGCAATGGTTGGGCCAAAAGCCAATTTTACAAAGTTGTCCTTTCACATCAATTAATGTATAATTGTCTATTAAAATGGACAAGTAGCTAAAAACTGCAGTAGCAGGCATTCTGACATCTGTTTTTTTCCATACTTCTGTCAATTTATAGATTATGTATAAAATGTACGTAAGCAAGCCTATTTGATAGTACTTAATATATTGGCAGTTTGAGTATGATGATTTAGAGAGAGTTTTTACAGTGCTAAAATGGTGGCTAAAAGCATCTCGAGTGGAATATGTACTGCTGCATCAGCCGCGTAGCTTCAGTGCAAAACAGAAGATGAAAACATCAGAGAATAAACATATTTTGGCTGACACTGGTGTAAGGGAAATGGTGGAAATTTTATTTTAACCAAGGCATTAATGTGCAAAGAAAGTGATGAGAAGTATGTGTGAGTTCGTGCTGAATAGAGACATAAAGTGACTTATCTGACCTCCTGATACTCGGAAGAGATGTAATATAATAAACTTACCGTGACTGAAATAGCCTTGCTCCTGCCAGATCAGAAATGCGTCCCCTAGTGCTGAGAATATGAGCCCTGCAAGGATCTTCCGGGCACTGGAGTGGGCTCCTAAAAAACTGATACCATGGGCCAACAAGAAGACCCAGAGGCAGAAGATCGGCAGACATTTGATGAGGGCACTGAACCAAGATGGGCTGGAGGTGGGCAGCCACAGCACAAAGTAGACACAGGTGGCTTTGAAGAATGGCACCAGCTTTGGGCCCTCATTCTTTACCTGGACATCAAAGAGAGAACAGGACAAAACAGAAAACCTGAATTAAAGTCAATTCAGTTCAGGCCATCAGGTTTATTGTAGTAGGTCTGAGGACTCAGGGTGGCAGGGAATGAAAACTTCACCACAGGAAATTAAAAAATAGCGATGACAACACATAAGATGTTTCAGGCATATTCATTTTGCCCCACGTAAATTTGGTGTCATAACTCAGCTAACAAAACCACTGTATATCATTATAACAAAAGCATGGTTTATCGCAATATAACTTATTTTCCACTCGATAAACACTGTTGAGAAATATCATCAGAAATGCGAATTTCCATTTTTCAATCACTGTCACATGTGTGTATTTGCACAAGTGTGTGGTACTTTATTATAATTTCTTTTTTTTCATTATTTGTTCTGTCTTGAATAATAAAAAAAAAAACCCTCAATGTTCCAGCCAACCGTGGTTTTACTAAGTTTTTCTCAACTGAAAAACAGAAAATACCTTAATACCAGTCTATGCAGTAGATAGACAGACAGATGGACAGGCATACAATGGTTTACATAAACAATACATAACCCACTCTCTACCATCTTGTGAGAAGGTTCAATGACATAAGTCACAATGTTGACTCCAATATTTTGAAGGCATTTTTTTAGCTTTGTAAAATCCTAATCAGCCAAGCCTAATCAAAAAGAATTAAAAATATTTGGGGGATTTTTGCGGTTGTGGAGGAAAGGTGGCTTAGTGTTGTTAGTCCATAGTGTTCTGGCAGCAAGAATGTAAGAGAGGAAGGGGATATCTAAGCAAAGCGATCCTGCAGACATTTCACCCTGTGCTCTGAAACCTACAAAAACAACCAAGCTGCGTCCCACCACTTCAGAGCAACACGGCACGAGAGCCGGGCTGATTGCTAAACTGCTTGCTTGCTTAACCCCCCCGGGACCAAATCACAAAGCAGAGGCTCATTCCAGAAGCCTGGCGCAACTCAGGCCATGATATTACCCCTGCTACCAACAAATGCATAATGCCATGAGACAAATGAACCAAGGAAGTACACTGTCACTGATGGAGAACAGTAGAGGAGGCGATGATGTACTAACTTGTTTCTCTGGCAGTCCAGTGTTTATCTATGGTGGAGGCAGATAAGACTAAAGCACTGTACACTGTGGCAGAGAGCTAAAAACATGTTACACAATAGCATGTCTACTTCTGGTCAATTTATAGCAGAGTATCTTTATGTTTTCTCCAATTAATCAATCAACTAACCAATCAATCAATCAATATTTCATCAGGTCAACGAATTAAAGCAGTCATAAATATCAGCAGAACAAAGAAACAGCTGCATAATAACTGTATTCTTATTCGCATCCTGAAAGAAACACAATGGATAATAAGCATTTACTTTCGGCTCCCCTACCTCGTATTGTAAATACTCTCACAGCTCGGTGGGGCATGTGACTGTAATTCTGTCTTTTCTGCTCTACTTTTTCCCACCCAGCTGGAGGCCTCCAGCCCTGGCCAAAAACACTCAATCTACTGTTCACAGCATATTAGAATATTCTATTCATCGGGCTCATTTGTGTTTCTGCATGCACGCAGAGAGACAGAGAGAGAGACAGAGAGAGAGAGAGAGAGAGAGAGAGAGAGAGAGAGAGAGAGAGAAAGAGAGAGAGAGAGAGAGAGAGA
>JBBJLS010000128.1:5586480-5636607 GCA_037577275.1 Bryconaethiops microstoma
AGAGAGAGAGAGAGAGAGAGAGAGAGAGAGAGAGAGAGAGAGAGAGAGAGATAGAGAGAGAGAGAGAGAGAGAGAGATAGAGAGAGAGAGAGAGACAGAGAGAGAGAGAGAGAAAGAGAGAGAGACAGAGAGAGAGAGAGACAGAGAGACAGAGAGAGACAGAGAGAGAGAGAGAGAGAGAGAGAGAGAGAGAGAGAGAGAAAGAGAATGAGGTGGCCGCTAATGCATCTTTCTGAGTGGATAAAAATGAGAACAAAATGCCACACATCAACATAGGCAATGACAAGAATAATCAAAGCACCCTCACAGCTCAGGCATAATCCGAATCACAGCCTGAAAGATTAACGCCGAAAGGAGGGGTTTAAGTAAAACATTCCAAAAACAGGGTGCTTCTGATAAAAAAAAATATCCTGTTAGATAAGAATTTTCCATTCTCCTTTACGTTCTAGCTGCCTATTAAACGTTCCTAATAAAAACTCATTTGCATCTGTTGTATTAGACTGCCTCATGCAATCTATACATGTTTATTGCTTTTTATGTTCATATATGAATTGTACACAGTTTGCGCAATATTAACATAAATGCTGCATAGAAGATTGCCTTGCCCGCCCCATTCATCAGGACTGGTGCACTGGGCCAGTATGATATAACTTGGCTTCTTGATTCCTTGGCCTAGGAGAGGAAGTGGGGGGCCGAAGTTGTGCTGTTCCACTGGAAAAATGCTATTGTTAGCAAGCATATATTTTAATCAGATTGTACCCCTGCAGCCTGGGAAAGGTCATGGTAAGTCACTACAGCTCTGGAACAAGACACGGCAAATCTGCACTTTGAATGTAAAATGTTGTCCAGAGGTTCCTTATCTGTAGGGTTTTCTTTTATACTACCTTATAGTCTAATGGCAGGCGTTTATGAGAAGTGTGCAGTCAGTGGAATGAAGTTATGAGTCCTAGCCCATGTTGTGTGAAGACGAGGCAAAAAATTATTGCGCTATTTTATTACACCAAATTAATGACAAAACATGATCACACACAATAAACAATACAACAAAATCAAAACAAACCATAAATTGTGAACGAATTTAAGGGGCCTAAATCCAGTATATGTTATTCATCTTGTTATATAATATTCTGTAGCTCAGCGTTGCATGCTTGGGTTGACTGGGTTGGTAGAATGTAGGACTTCGCATGCTTTTGTGTTCTCTCTCACTACAACACACAACATGCATTATGCAAATACATAAACACGACCACTGTGAATCCCCCTATGGCATTAAAGAAATTCACTTATGCACCACTGGTGTAGAGGCTGATGAATACAGATGGGATATTTGCCTTCCTACAAGTCGGGATGGATATGGTTAAGATTTTACTGATCCGATATTAATATGAATATTTAAGGATGCCCTTATTTACCCTACTTTACATCACTGGTGCAAAAAAAAAAAACTCAATTCATGAAAAGAAGAGAAAATATTAAATAGTTATTTAAAATATATATATATCATTGTTTAGAAGTAACAAGCTAAATTCTTTACTGAGTTTTCTGTAAATATAATGAGGAAGAAGCTATTGCTATGAATGTATGGTGGTGATGTGTAAAGCTTTGCTCCCATCACTCCCACTGATCCAGTTTAGCGTCAACCGTTTGAAAATGCTAGAAAAAGTTTTTAAAAAGTTAGGTTAGAATGCATTAACGCTGCATAAATACAGATAGCAGCACTGTCTGTCCACGAGGTTTTTTTATATTTCAGTACTGACCAGTCAGTAACCGGTACCAATTTAGAATCAGTTCTCGATACTGACCCCTGCCTGGAAGTCCTGTAGGTTATGTGGCTTCCCTTTGCATTAAGTGTAAAGTGTCCATTTCTTTGTTTTTTTAACCAATCTGCTTGAAAAAGGAAAAAAAAAACATTGACAACTCTTCTTCAAAAACTGTAACTAGCCCACCTTTAAGGCACATCATCAGAAGGGGTTCTTCTAGTCTTTAAACAGGAACAAAGTGCTGACACCATCAAAGACTGCACTGTAAAAGGCGAGTAGGCAAGTTTACAATAAGGCACATTATATTGAGTTAACGAGAGCATTAAACAAAAACGTGGGCGCACAGCACAGCTTGCTGATCAGCAGCCCAGACAAGAGCCATGACATTCAGAAGTGCTGGAATCTCTTTCTAATCTCAGCTCCTTACTGAGAGAGCTGCATGGCCACTGAGTGGAGCTCCACTACAAACGCGCTGTGCGCATGCGCCAGTTGAAGAAAGCTTTGTCACATGAGTGCTTCCTTTCATTGCGAGCCCTTTGAAAGCAGCTGAAAGCATCGAGACAATAAAGAAATCGTGAGAATACTTTTCGTTCCCTGCAAAATATGACGGTTTTCGAGGTGGATGGGACGCGGCCACACAGTCTAGAGCAGATCAGACTGGTTCTGGGAAACATCTCAAACTGAGGAAATGCTCGTTCTCTCTCTCAGAGTCAACACAGAAGCGTTTGGTCGATCCTGACAGACGATCGGACGAGATACGAATGGAGAAGAGGATTAATGTAATAAACAAAAAGACAAACCAACAAACAAACATGGGCATGCTGGGGGTGGTCACGTGCTCTTTGTTTATCCAGATAACATGCTGGATGATGCACAACTGGATAGTCTCCACAGTAAAGGGAGACGTTTAGGACCACTGTCAGTGACTAATGTCCTAATGTTACGGGTCGGATCCCCCTACAGCAGATAACGCCATGCTGCAATAAGAGCGGAGACGCGGCTGCGGTACGCATTTAGCACGCCTGTTCCAGACGTCCTCACACGAGTAGCACATTCAGAAACTGTGAATAATAAGTACACTTACCACAGTGACAGGTGAAACCATGATTAGTATCGGGACTGACGCTGCGCTGGCTTTTTAGCGAAGAGCAAAAAAGAATGGCGCACAAACGGACCGCAGTGGCGCACGCGGGAGTATTTACGCTCCTTTGTATAGATGGGGGGAGAAACTGTTTTTCTGTCTTGTTTGGGACAGTTCATCATCCAGGGGGGGAGGAGAGAATCAGCTGTAAGTGTGGGTGGGGGGCCGAGTGGCAGGGCACGGATAGGATGTAGTTAAAGCCTCCCTTCCAATCAGAGCGCAGGGCTTTTCTGTAAATAGGACAGAGGAAAGTGGACGCCCACCGAGGGGAGGGATCAGGGGAGGGTTATTTACAACCTCATCTGCCGCACGTTTATTTACACTCTCCGAGTTTATGGCGCAGTGACATGCCCGGGATTATCATTTGTCAAATAATTGAGCCATAAATGACCCCGAAACTTTAGATAAAGACGCTGTAGATACAGAGCACTGTAGCACCACTCACTGACCCTACCGGTCCTGTAAGAACGGGACACTGTAAGAACTATGACACCTTGTGGCACTTCGAAATCCCCACACATACGTACACACATCTATATATATAGTGTAATTGACCCTATTTAAATTTTTTGTTGTGTGTCAATTTTATACGACCAGTTCACCATATATATATATATATATATATACACACACACACACACACACACACACACACACACATGGTGAACTGAGCCGGGACAGGGTGTCGAAGTGCCACAAGCTGTCCTAATTACATTTCTTGCATAATCATAATTTATGTATATATGTACATATATATTTACTACATTGTGCCTTATTTCCTTCGTTCAGCTCTTACAAATTGTGTAACAGGGTCAGTTACACCAGTGTACACATATAAAGTATGAATAATGCAAAAATATATATTTAATTAGTGTAACTGACCCTATTACACCATTTGTACTTAAGTGTCGAACGAACGACATTTGGTCACTTTCTCCCAAATACACACAAATAAAAAAATAAATATACAAAAAATATGTCTAATTGGTGTAATTGAGTTTATATCACTCAGCAGTTACTGTGCTTTCACTTGGGGGGTCTTCCACCGAGACCACCGCTCCGGATGTTACATAGGCGTGCTGTGCTGGTGACGCGACTCTCCACAACTCGCAAACGATGTGGACGGATTAGAAGTGGCTAGGATTGTTCTCTCTCTCTCGTTTATTTCCTTATTCTCGATAAAAATAAGGAATTTTTTATGACAATGAGGAGAGACGGTAGTTAGTTACACTAGTTACAGATTTGATAGATTCTCGTCTTTTTACACTGTCGATAGACTCCTAGAGGCGAGGCTAGGCTAGGCTACCAGACTAGCCCTCTGTGGCTGGCCAAATATGCCGCTCCGAGCTGGTGAAGTAGCTCGTTTTTCGTCGACAGTGGACGGATAAGCTCATTTTAACACCTGTTGTTAAAATGCTGCCGTGTGGGTTTGGTTTAAGAAGCTGAGTGTCTGTATTTTTATCATCTGGGCAAGGCTACAGACTCCAGGCTTGGCTAGCTAGCTGTTAAAACAACGAGAAGCTCCTGGTGGTCAGGTCGACTTCTGCCAACATGGATTTCCACAACGTGCTGTCCATCGCTTCTGAAAAACAGGGCCTCAGCAGCGTGCAGGTGGGTGTCTGTCTGGTATCGGATTCTGTTAGTACGGCATAGTATCTAAGAACATAGTCATGTAAAATTTAATATGAAGACAATGTATATAGTGGATAATATATTTACTAGTATGTTTGTTTATTGTTTTTCCTTTATATGTAAAATGAACCCTTGGTCACTACCCTCTTAACTCTTGTTCATGGTTTTTTGGTAACTGTATTAACCTCTGACGTTTTCTCTTTGACTGTGTTAAGGTGTGTAACTTAGTCAGTAGTAACTTGGTTAAAAAGCAGGTGTTGATTTGAGGGTAGCTTCGCAGGTATGAAGAACAGATGTGGACTACTTAGACACTGTTGTATGTTGCTCTTCATAAGAGCGTCTGCCGAATGCGGTGAATGTAAATGTAGTACCAATTGCAATGACGTTTGCTCAAAATCTCCTGTTTTTTGTTCGTTTTACAGAAGAGGTATAGCTTGAAACCTGGCCCTCCAAAAAAAGACCCAAAAGTTAAAGGTGTCAATTCAGCTGCAGTGCAGGCTTTTTTGAAGAGGAAGGAGGTAGAGCAAAAGCACAAAGGTAAGACTAGTGTGTGTTTTGCTTTGAAATTTTCTCTTGTATTGTTGCATTTTACATGGTTCTCTCTTTTTTTTGATTTGTCACTTCCAGAGCTGCAGCAAAAAAAGCAGAAAGATGAACTTGTGGCTAAGAGGGTGGAACTAAAATCCGACCGAAAGGCTCGTGCCATGGCGTCTCGCACCAAGGACAACTTCAGGGGCTACAATGGCATACCTGTTGTTGAACAGCCCAGGAAAAGGAGGTCCAAGGGTGCAAATGTAGAGGAAATGCAAGGTGTTGATGTTTATGATGATGAGGACAATTATGAATATGCAGAAACTGATTCAGAATCTGAGCCAGAACCAGAGCCGGTGAGGCCTCAGGCCCGCAGTGACGGTCCAAGCAAAATTAGCAACACACACAGAAAACCCAGTGCTCCAGGTAGAGCTGCTGCACCAGCCATTAACTTTGCAGACCTCTTAAAGCTTGCTGAGAAAAAACAGTTTGAACCTGTTGAGATGAAACAAACAGTTAAGAAACCTGAAGAGAGGCTTCGTACAGCAGAAGAAATTAGGGAGTTGGAACTGGAGCGCAAAGTTAAGCGACAAGATAAAGGAAAGGAGAGTAAAGGGGAGAAAAGTTTGGAACAAAAAAATGGCAAATCCACCTTAAATTCCCACAAGAAAAATGTGATTGACAGGGACAGTAGGGAAGGCAAATCACACAAGTTGTCAAGTGAAAAACCATCCAGTGGAATAATTAAGACGCCAAAGCATCATACACAAAGTGAGCGCCCGCACAGTTCTGCCAAGTTATCTCATGGAAACGGATCCAAACCTGGGTCTAGCTCCTCAGGTGCCTTAAGTGGTAAAACTCCCATGAAGGGTGGTTGTCCAGTCTCAGTCAAGCAAGCTGTACCCAGACCCCAGTCAAGCCAAAAGCCCACCACCTCAAGTGACCTTACCTCAAAGAAGGCGTATCCTGGTTTACATCAAGAAAAATCAAGCAGTTCCGGGAACCGCCTCGGCCTTGGCTCAAACTCGTCTAGACCGCCGGGGCAAGGGCAGGGAGTCAAAGGATCTGGACAGGTCAGATCTGGGCAGTCTGTCCCAAGCAGAGGAGGACCTGCACAAAAGCCTGGGAGGGGAGAAATGTCACGATCTACAGGCAGCCCTGTTCCTCGTCCAGGTAGCAGTGGACCTGTGAGACCTGGACCTGGTAGCTCTTCAAAACAACCAAGCACACAGCAGCCGAGACCCCGAGGGAGCATGCAGGGTCGTCCGCTGTCTGGAGGAGGAAAATCCTCTGTGAATGGAACTAGTAGGCCTGGAGGTTGTGTGCCTGCACGACCAGTAAATAGCATGGACCTGGGTCCTGGAAGACCTCAATGTACTGTTGTGTCTGAAACCATTTCATCTAAGAACCTGGCACCCAAACCCGGAATGGCTCCAAGGCCGTCAGTTCCACAAGGACCCAAAACAATGATAGGACCAACAGGCCATAGAGTTTTGATTAGACCACTGGGTAAGAATTGATGAAATTAGAACTGGTGTAATTCCGATTTTTTTACATTTTGATTTCTGCATGTTTCTTCTCAGGAGTTTTGTAATTATTCAGTTGTGTAATGCCTTGTGAGAAATTGCGCTACTAAAAACGCTACTATTTAACAGAATATTTTAGCAGTTTAACATGTTGGAAGTCTTGTCAGAGAGCAGAAGTTACCTGTAGAATGACTAAAAAGCATGACTGGCTGCCTGTAAGAACATGCCCCTGTGCATTTCCATCTGGTTTAATAACAATTCTGGCTCTCTGTTGACTCACCTTGATCTTCCCATACTGAATCAGTGTTACTGCAGCAGAAAAATTTCAGTTGGTGTACTAGTCACGTTCTACACTGCATTTTGTTTATATTGCTGTTAATGTATTCATGTAATGAATGTATGTAATTACTGTATAATGCAACAAGTAGCTGAAGTTTTCTGTTTTGATTGACATTTTTAGTTTGTTTGCCGCTTTTTGCAGGACCAAATTTGCCACCAATAACATCTAGCTACAAACGCAAGTATGAGGATGAAGAAGAATATGACTCAGAAATGGATGACTTCATTGATGATGCAGGAGATGAGCAAGATGAGATTTCAAAGCATATCAGGGAAATTTTCGGCTATGATCGGACTAAGTAAGTTATTAGGTGTTCGAAGTTGTAATCGATACTTTGTTACAACACACAGGTGTTTTTTCTCACATTGTCTATTTTTGTGTAGCAATGGAGGGAGCGTGCTGTTGAACTAGTGTATGTAGAGACTTATTAATATGGGCCTGAATGACTTGCATTTGTTTTACATTTTGTCAGTACAAATCTGAGCTTAAATTCATTTTAAATTCTAAAGGTATATATTTGATTTGTGTGAGTGCAGACACTCTGATGGTGTTGGGACTTAATAACCTATACACAGAAGTTATATGTAATTGTAGAGTGTTAATTGTCTTATGGGCAGCTGGTGGCCTAGTGGTTAGGGCATTCGCCCGGTGATCAGGAAGTCGTGGGTTCAATTCCAAAAACTGCTAAGCACCTCTGAGGTTCCCTTGAGCAAGGTACCGTCCCCACACACTGCTCCCTGGGCGCCGTGTTCCTGGCTGCCGGCTGCTTCACTTGCTGAAGGGATTAAATGCAGAGGAAGAATTTTGTGCTGTTCACACTGTGTGCTGTGGTGTGTTCACGTATGACAGAATGGTCACTTTCACTTTTCACTTATCAGATACAAAGATGAGAGTGAGTATGCATTACGGTTTATGGAGAGCAGCTGGAAAGATCAGCAGAAGGAGGAGGCAAGAAGGTAAATAAACTAAAAGAAATTTCATTCAGTTGTGTGCAGACCAAGGTATATTTGGCACCTTTGTCCACCATCATGCCTCATAATGTCTGCCTCTTTTCTGTGTTCTGTGGCACCTTACTCTGGTAGCCTGCGATTGGCTGTTCTTGAAGACCAGGAGGAAGAGCGGCGAGAGCTGGAAGAGTTAAAACAGAAGGAGGCCAAAAGGACAAAAATGAAATGAAATTGTCAAACCCTTCGCGTGTCAGAATGGCCACTCAAACATGGAGATCATTGTGTACCTTAATGCTTCTTTGTTTTTTGTTTTTCTGCTTCAGTTTACGCATGGGTATTAAGGAAGACGAGGAAGACATGCGTATGGAGGAGGAGGAGATGAAAAGAAAACAAGCAATGAAAGCAAAGCGGGGAAAGACTTGATGCATGATTTTGATTGACTGCCATGGGGTGAAGAAGGGTTTGAAAGTGTTTGTGCCACTGTGCAATTAATGTTACGTTATTTATTTCAAACAGCCAAAATAGGGGAGCAGGTTTGCACTATGAGAGCACATCACTCATAGCTGAGCTGTAGAGAAAGTAATATGAATCACTAACCATTTTTATATCAATAAAAATGAAATTGTGTTTCCCTTAGCGCACAAGCAAGAACTGCTTTATTATTTGTTCAGGAGTTCACACAGACTTGGAGTCTTATTTTACTACTTGTACTATTTAATTGATGACTGAAATGAGAAACTGCAATTTGTTTTGCAATGTATTTTCCTTTTTTCTTGTTAAAGCGATTTGACAGATTTTTTTGTCCTGTGATTTTTTTCTTTTTTTCTTTTTTCATTTGTGTGCTATTGGATTTGAATGTCGCCAGTCATATCAGAATATGCCTTCATGACCTGTGTCAGGGTCAAATTACATAAAGCGTTTGTTTTTGGTAATTCACTTTCCCAAAGCAATTTTAGATACAAGCAATATAATTTATGCAAGGAGGAAAACAATTTTTAAAAATCTCCTAAATACGAAGTAATCAATCAAGTAAAGTAAAATATTTAGTTATATGGTCCTTCCTGGAGTCATGATGGGTCATTTTCTTTTCTTTCTGTTTTAAGCTCAGACAAAACTTGGCATTCATCCTGGTCCACTGTATCTGTGCTACTACGTTGAGTTCGTAATAGTTCATATAGTATATGTTTTTTTTTTTTTTTTTTAATTAGCATGTCAGTAAAAAGGTTAGTATTCTTTACTGTTAAATTTATTCATCCTCTTTCTCAAATTGTTTGGCTAATAAGTAGGTGGCATTATAAAACATTTTCCCCTAGTGGAGGGGACAGGACAAAATTAAGGGGGGATTCTAAGTCCATTTTTGGAGTATATAGAAACTAAGAAATAAATTTCTTTTTTTTGTCATAACACAATGGTCAATCAGTACATAACCACCTGCCTAATATTGTGCCACCAGAACAGCTATGACTCCTGGAGGTATGGACCTCTAAAAGTGTGCTGCACTATCTGATACTGTGATGTTAGCAGCTGATCCTTTACAGTTGTCATTTTACATACACTCATCATGGATATGAATTATTCATTTTGGGCTTTTAACAATTTATTTGTTAAAAGCCCAAAATGAGCAGAATGATTTTCCAGAGCAGAATGATTATACAACATTCAACTTCAGTTATTTTTTTAAATAAGGATTGGGTGCTCAAGATTGAATTTAGTTAGTATTGTCTCTAATAAACACAAGGTCAATAATTATACATACAGGCTCAAATATATACATACATCCCAATTAAATCCTTTAAGTGGTGCTGATAATTCTAGAATGTCAACTTGACAAGGCCAAAGCCTATTAAATTCTCGTTAGTGATCACGATTAACTGGTAGTTACCCTTTGCCAGCATAAAAAGGATGTGTTTGAGAGCCTTCACTGGATTGTCCAATACTCAGAACAATGGGGAAAGTCCAAGGAACCCAGTAAAAATCTAAGAATGGGAATTGTAGATTTGCACAAGTTGGGAAAGTCTCTTGGAGCTGTCACTAAACAACTGCAGATTCCAAGATCATCAGTTCAAACAATTGTACGTAAGTACAAGTTATTCTTATGTGTCAGTAGTTTGCCAAGGCCTGGAAGAAGTGTCACCCTCAGATGAAAGGAAACAACTGGTTTGGAAGTCCAAGGACCACCAAGACTCAAGCCTGCCATGAACTGGAACATCAGTGTGACTGTTCACAGTGAAGCGAGTTTTACATCGGCATGAACTGAGGGTGCCGATCAAGAAAGAAGCCCCTGCTCCAAAATCTACACCTTTGAGCTCGATTGAAATTTGCAGCTGCTCACATAGACAAGCCACATGCTTTTTGGAGAAAAGTTTTATAGTCAGATGAGACAAAGATTGAGCTTTCAAACCTAAGAACACTGTGCCAACTGTCAAACATGGTGGTGGTAGTATCATGCTCTGGGACTGTTTCGCTGCCAGTGGCACTGGTGCATTGCACAAAGTGGATGGAATAATGAAGGAGGACTACCTCCAAATTCTTTAACTTCACCTTAAATCCACAGCTATATGGGTGAAACTTGGACACAATTGGGTGTTTCAACAAGATAATGACCCCAAACACACATCAAAACGCAGGCTAACATTAAGACTCAAAGGCCTGACTTCAGCTCTATTGAAAATTTGTGGACTATGCTTAAAAGCAAGTTCTGTGCCAGGAAACCAACCAATTTAAATGAACTGTTCTAATACTGCCAAGAGGAGTGGTCAAATATCCAGCCAGAATTATGCCAGAAGCTTGTTCATGGCTACAAAAGGTGTCTGATTGTGGTGAAACTTGTTAAGGGACAATTAACCAAATATTAGTTGGGATATATTTGGAGCCTGTATGTATAATTTGATTAAATAAATTAAATCTTGTGCACCCAAGTCTGTGTTTTAAAAAGCATTGAATTTGTATGTTGTATAAACAGTGTGCCCTGGAAAAAAAAATCGTTTAAATAAATCAGTAAAAGCCCAAAATGAATGACATTCATACCTATGATGAGTGTATGTAAACTTCAGACCACAACTGTAAGTCCTGGAAGTTGCTTCAATGGGTCATACTAATTTTTTCTAGCTCATCACTTAGATGCTCAGAATTTGGAGGCCAATTTAACAACTTAAACTTTAACATGTTCCTCAAACCATTCCTGAACAGTGTTTGCAGTGTGGCATGATGCATTATCCTGTTAAAAGATGCCACTGCCATTAGGGCAGGGATGCCTTAATCTGGTCACGGACGGCTGGTGATGTCCTGAACTCAAACACACCCGGTTCCACTGTGAGGATTAGTGAATGTGTTACAGTAGGGAATTGCTGCTAAACTGTGTTGGACATTTACCTTTCAGGACCACTCCTGTTCCCATAAAGGGGTACACTTGGTATAAGAAGGTGGTATGCATCATGGTAACATCCACAGTGTATTAACCATCTATTTGGCCTACATAAGTTTAATTCATGCTGAAATTATAAAGTGTTATAGCTCAAAACTAAGTAGCCAATCAGAACATACACTATATGGACTGTAAAAGTTTTGGGACACACCTGTTTTGAGTTTGATGTGGAAGAACTTGACTGGGCCCACACAGAGCCCTGACCTTAACCCCATCCATCCCTTTGGGATGAACTGGAACGTAGATAGTGAGCCAGGCCTTCTCATCCAACATCAGAGCCTGACCTCATACATGCTCTACAGAATGAATGTTCACAAATTCCCACAGAAACTCCTCTTGTGGAAAGCATTCTGAGAAGATTGGAAGTTGTTATAGCTGCAAAGGGCGAACCAACTCCATATTAAAGTCTATGGATTTGAATGCAATGTAATAGAAGTCTTTGTGTAATGGGCAGGCGTCCCAATACTTTTGTCCACATAATTTGAACTCAACACTAAGCAGCCCATCTGAGCAGAGTTCATTCACCAGTTTCAGTCTGGTGGGCAGCCTGCTTTATTCTAAGAGAATATGAGACTGGAAATTAAAGTGAATTACGAATGTTTTTGGTACATTAAAAAAAAAACAGATGGCATAAGTGGACTTATAAGAGGGTAAACTAGACGTGACATGGGAAAAATGAAAGCTGTTTAGGGGTTTGCCTGTAGGCTTGCCGTACTGGTTCATAGGCGGAGGTAGTTAGTGCGGAAGTTTTTCTGAGTGCTGAAAAGCAGTAAACACAAGACAACAGAACTCAGATACTCACTGATTAAAGATGGACCTGAGCTCCGAGGCAGTGAAGAGAATACTCTCTAAGGTGAGTGCTGGTCTGTACTTGCTGTGCTGGGTGTAGTGGTTAGTGTGAGTTAAGTGAAACCGGCTGTGTTTGGAGTTTCATCCCAGTTCAAGGAGCAAAAATTGGGCCAACCGGTCTGACCTGACAGCTCGACTTAGACCAGTTTATTCACCACTGGAATATTCCTCTTTAACAGTATAAATTTCGAGATGTTGCCATTGAGGAGCTTCAGAAATTCCACCGTGTTTATCCTGACATGAAGCCCCTGACTGGCACTTACAGTGAGTGACTGTTTTGGCCATAAATACCTTAAATGAAGCCCTTTTTCTTTTCTAGTATTGGTTTTAATTGAGTTCCTCTTCTTTCACCCCAAAGCCTTCAGTGACAGCTCTCAGAGGGACCTGCTGAGGCTGGTGGGCAACATCCCAGTCACATACCAAGGTGAGATAAAAATAAAATGAATGAATCAATAAAGTTGGGGCAGCTGGTGGCCTAGTGGCGAGGGAGTTGCAACCTTTGATCAGAAGGTTGTGGGTTTGAATCCCAGGGCTGCTATTGGCACCAATGAGGTACCCTCCATCAAGATACAGTCTCCACACACTGCTCCGTGGGTGACCCGGTTGGTGGCAGTCCACTGCTCCACAAACTGCTCCCTGGGTGCCCCCGGTTGGTGGCAGCCCAATGCAGAGAAAGAATTTTACACTGTTCACACTGTAGTGTGGTGTGTTCGTGCGTGACTATACGGAGCCACTTTACTTTATCCAGTTAATCTATGAACACTGTGACATGAGCTGACTGTCACTGGACACATTGCTGTCTGTTTCTTATCTATGGGAAATTATCTTTCTTTTCAAGGTCGTTCTTACAACCTACCTATCCAGTTATGGCTGTTGGATTCGTTTCCCTTCACGCCGCCCATTTGCTTCCTACGACCCACTGCCAACATGGCGATCAGAGAGGGCAAACATGTAGACTCCAAAGGCAGGATCTTCCTGCCCGAACTGCACAACTGGGACTATGTAAGAGAGTAAATTCACACAGTGTTCTAAAAACATGGTAGTTTTTGTTGAACAGTTCATTTAATGCACGTTTAGGGACAATCCCTCTGCAGCACAGGGATTATTTACTCAAATAATAATAATATAAAAATCTCTCCTGAAAACATAAGCTTCAGATTAAAGTAGACTTGCCTGAACTCTCTGATGAAAATGTCTGCTAATGAGGATAATTAGAGCGTGGAGAATTCCACGCATATCAGAAGTCCATGAGACTATTCTGGTTTTATTGTGTTTCTCAACCGTCAGCCAAAGTCTTCTGTGACCGTACTGCTAGAGGAGATGATCACGAAGTTTGAGGAGGAGCCTCCACTGGGCATGAAATCTACAGGAGAAGGGAAAGACCCCAACGAGCTTCTCGCTTTCATGTCCCATATAAGCCTCAAAGAAGGTGGGTTTGCTATGATGATGTGCTCATTGTCAGGACTGTGTTTATATGTTCGTAAACTGTATCCCCACACATAAACACACCCCGTACCTGAACTTCCTCCTCCTGCTCCTAACACAATGTGTATACACACTGATCTCTTCTGCCTTGAACGAACAGCTTGCACTCCAGTCGCTTCTGTAAATACTCTTCTAGTTAGAATATACTGCACATTCTCAGTCCTGCAGCTGCTATATTTGCACAATTATATTTATTGCTGTTTACCTCTATTCTGCATTTTCCACTGCTTGAATACAGTATTTTGTATTCTATTCACTCCAACTAGTGCTGTAGCTTTCAACTGCACTAAATGTTGTCATGTCAAACCTACTTGACTTGTTCAACACTGAGAGTGAATGCTTGTGGCCTGTTTTGGTGGGGTTTTTTTGTATTAAATATTAATTTATTAAAAAGAAAAATGTGTTTCAAATTTAAGATTAGTATTTATTAAATTAAGACCATGTTCTTTGTTTCCTTAGGTGGGAATCAGCCTGGTCAGTGTGAAAATAAAGTCTCTGTGATTGGAGGAGGAGACCTGGGCATGGCTGCTGTGCTGAGCATCATGGCGAAAGTAAATTCCTCAAATGAAGAAGAAAAGCCTGTGCAGAATAATTTTTCATTCTAATAGTAGATCTCATGATAAACTTCTATGCCACTTTTCCTGTTCGCACATAAATGCACTCACTATGTATTATTGTCCCTCTGTACTCCTTTAAAAGGGCTCTGTGGATGAACTGGTTTTCATTGACATTCCAGAGAGTTCAACCAAGGGTGGTACAATGGACTTGGAGATTTTCAACTTACCAAAAGTCAAGGTCTCAAAAGGTACATTTTCATTCAGTGCCTCAAAGCTCAAACTTTCAGTTTTAACCATTATAATTTACATTAAATGAAAGTCATATTACAATTCATAAATAGCAGTTACTGGAATAACTACTATAGTGGCTCTCCATTCTGCCATGCCAGATTTCACCTAAGGTTCATGTAAGGAACAAGCACTTTGTAAGTCATTTGTGTTAGAACACAGAAAGCATAAATACATAAAACAGGCCGAGAGAAACACTGGTCTGCTGTATTTAGGCCAGTGACAACTACAAGAATTTAATTTTCGTCATGTACATCGGTGTTCTATAGTTTCTCAATTTCTTAATAGATTTACTGAGGTTTATGTGGAAAATTTGTCCAGAAATGGCAAAAAAACAAATCACTGACTCTCACATGACTCATGCGTCATACTCTCCGCTGGATTGCGTAACAACCCCTATCCCACTGTGACTCAACACTGTGTATGTGTCTCCTCCACTGCAGACCTGGCAGCCTCTGCTGGCTCTAAGGTGGTGGTGGTCACTGCAAATGCGTGGAGTGATGAGCAGTCGTATGTGAGTGTGGTGCAGACTAATGTGGATATGTACCGCAGCATCATCCCGAGCCTGGCCCGCCACAGCCCTGCAGCAGTACTGCTCATTGCCTCGCAGCCTGGTTAGTGTGGACCTCTAAACTTCATGTAATCACTGAGAACCTGTTCGTTGCGTTGTAAAGTTCAATGGGAGACATGGCTGCTTGGATTTTAATGGTCTAATCTGCTTCTGCTACATTTTGGATCATAGGGAAGATTATAACTTTTTTTAATAGCTTAGAAAAGAACCTTTTACAAAACCTTTATAAATTCTTCAGTCAAAGAAGAGGAAGTACAAGGGGAAGTAGAAGTAATTCATTCAGTGATGAGACTGTTTTTTTAGAGGCAAGAATTTGTAGTAGTGTGTTTAACGGTGTAGTGGTTTTCACAGGCTTCTTTCTGATCCAGTACTCCATGTGTGGACATCAAAAGTTGAATAAAACATCATGAATACAGCTTTGCTGAGCCATACTCGCATGACAGTCTGATCCTAAGAAATATGGTGTTAGGTAGTTTCAAATTTGTCACATTAAACGTGTATTCACATGAATCTCCAGCTCTCCTTAAGGATTCCTTCATCGCTTATTTAAATACATGGAAATATAATTATTGTCTGTGGTTAATACAGATGTGACAGGTGGCAGTTGGATTAAGAAGCCCTGGAGTGTTCCATTAAGACACTACAAAAGACCTTTAAACAAATCCCTAAAGCTGGGACAGTAGAGGGGGCAATATTATTGCACATGCTGTGAGAAATTAGTTTTTTTTTTTTAAGCAAAAAAACTTACAATTGAAAATGCCATGTTCAAGTGTGTTCTCTCTATATGCATATTTATTTTCACTTAGAAGATCAATTAAGCATTTTTATTTTTTAAACTTTGTTTACAAGAAGTTGAGTGCAAAATTAGCATATACCTTGTTGTATGTATGTATGTATGTATGTATGTATATATGTGAGTGCTGTTCTTTTTCTTAGTGGACATAATGACCCATGTGGCATGGAGGCAGAGTTGCCTGCCACCGACGCATGTGATTGGTGCAGGCTGTAATCTGGAATCAGAAAGACTCTATCACGTCCTCAACGTTGCCCTGTTGGCCAACAGCACAAACAAACAGGCCTGGGTCATAGGAGAACTCTCTGACAACAAGGGTGAGGACCATCTGTATTCATTTTACTGTTTCTGCTTTGTTAAAAAGTGTATTTTTAATTGTTTAATTTTGCCAATGATTAGAATACTTTTACTCCTCCGTATCGTGCCTGTTTCAGCGTTATATTACTGTTTAATGGATTGCAGTGCTTTAACTTTTGATATTGATTTTTTTATTATTAGTTACTGTATGGGGTAATGCAGGATCAAGTGGGGACAAACAGCCAGTGTTGTCTGCAGTGCCCAGCTCCATAAAGCCACTAATAGACAGGTAAGAACAGTTGCAGCTCTGCATTGCATTTTTTCAAAAAAAATTTTAGCGAATAAAATTCCTACCCCTATAACCGCCCCCATTTATTGTAATGTGAAATGCTCACAAAGACCCTTTCAGATAATGTGTTTCAACAGTAATTTGGGAAAATGAGTTATGATTTCAAATTCAGGTTGACTTTTCTTGCATCTTGTAACAAAACATGTTGTCTCAAAGTGCTAAGATGTGGTCCTCTATTAATATTCTGCAGGGCATCAGAGATGTTGAAGGGGAGAGGTCAGAGGTCTTGGTCGGTGGGGCTGTCCATTGCTGACATCTGTCACAGCATTCTCAAAGACCAGAAGAAAACACACTCCATCACCACTCTGGCTCAGGTCAGTCATATACGCTGCTGTCTGTTAACGTTCAGAGGGTAATCCAGCACACAAAAACGGGCCTTTGAAGCAGTATTTGGCCCATATGTATCCAGTGACTTGTGTATCAGGGCCCATGTTCAGAAAGCTTCTCTGAATAGGTAGGCTGATGTAAGATGTGTTTCTTGGACTAAATAACAGCAATACCTGACCCTAGATCAACTCTCCCTCTCTAAGAAACTTGATAAATATGGGCGCAGGTCTCATCAGTTCATGTTGTCCAGATGAGTTGCATGTAAACGGCTGATCACAGATCAGCGTTTCTACCCTGAGATTTCTTACTTCTGTAGTTTTTATTTCTGTATTGACCACTGTGTGTGGTTTTCACAAACATATGTGTTGCTGTGTTTATTATTAAAACAGGCAGTTTCCTAGAATGCTAAACCTCATTAGTGATGTAAAGATAATTCTTAGCCAAGTCAAATTGAGGTTGTGTGCATTACAGGGGTATATATTTTGTATACCCCAGTCATTGAGATGTAAATAGTCATTCAGTGTAGCCTGATGTGAAAAGGTTAATTGTAGAGAAACTTAAAAGTATCTGTACAAGGGTGGTGATAGGGACCTGGGGCTGCAACACCCGTATATTTCATTTAATATCCATCACTGAGCATACATGTTGTCTGAGTTTTTATGTATAATGTAAATAGTGGCAAACCTGCATGGATAACTTGATTCAACACACCTGATCCAGCTTATCAGCTGATTTTGGAACTCGTCAGGGGCTGGATCAGGTGGGCTGGGGTAGGGGATCGTGAAACTGTGCACTGCTGTGGGTTGCAGGATTAGTAAACACTGTTTAGAGGCTTTAAAAGGCTTTGGCAGTCTGTTTCCTATCACCACTGCCCTGAACAATTCCGACTCAGTAAGTTCTCCTAGCAAAGAAAAATTCACATCAGACCACTGTGACTGACTTTGTTTACCTATTAATCAATTAGATATTTTGAAGAGATATGTGGAATTTGCATTCATTCGCATCTACACTCTGTTGAAACATGTGCCTTTTGTCTCAGGGATGGGGAGGCATTGGTTCAGAGGTGTTCCTCAGCTTACCCTGTGTGCTGGGAGTGAATGGGTCCACTCGCTTAGCAGGAGTGGCTCTCAGTCCAGAAGATGATACCAAGCTGAGGGAGAGTGTCACATCTCTAACCAACTTCTCCAGGCAGTTGAGGATGTAGATCCAGAAACTGCTAATATACCAGCAATGCTGCAGATGCCAAAAGCATCCTTATAGTCACATGGTCAATTGAAGTTACAATATTAATCTTTTTCCTGATGTACACTCTTGACAGCCTCACTGGTTGTTTCATGCAATATAATCACATGCTCAGAGTGCGTGGTGCTTACTGACAAAACAGTTGACTGCATGTAAAGTGGGCAACTAAAAAAAGAATGTGACAATAGAATGTAAGGCCTCAGTGCATAGGCAGCTGCATTATCTGATCTCACTGCACTACCAAAGAGACACACGTCCTCTAATCATTTTGGGGAGAAAAGAGAATGCCTTGCCTTGACCAAAAAAACCCCAAAAACGATACATTGGTATATTCTCGTGAACATCTACTGACTTTATGGAAGTCTGCAGTTTTTATTTTATTTCTGAAATGTGTCACATCTTTAAAAGCAACCCTGGATCTGGAAGTTTGACCTTTTTAAGTGTCACTAGCGTTGAAAGAATTCATTCTACCAAAAGCTGGAAGAGAAGCGAATTTGTTTGAAATGATTGTAGCAGGGCCTGAATAAAGTTACTGTCATGTTATAATACTCCTTTTAATTAACTATTTGTACACTGTACACTATTATGTTTACAACAATAATATAGAGTGCAATCTTTCCTTACTTGTAATCTTGATTTATTTATGGTATTAGTTTAAAAATTAAGTTACTTTAGTACTCGACACATATTCCTCTGATTTAAATTGTACCAAAGCACCCTGAACCAAAGAAATGCCTGAACTATTTCCATTCTTTTTTTTTTTCATATTTAAGCATAGGTTTTTCAATGGCAGAGGTATTTAAATGGCAGTGGTGTGTACTTGGTTTCAAAGTGAATGGATGAGGATATATTTTTTTAAACACTGAATAATACTGCTGATCCAACAGTGCCTTGTTTGCACTTCACTAACTGATGGAGCTGGCTTCTTGACACATCTTCATGCAATAAAGTGTACTTTATGACTGTGGTGCACTTACCTGAGCTTCTGCCATTTGTATGCAGTAGATGCATTGAAGGAAGTGAACTGTATAAACTGGCACTGAGTGCACACTGCAATAATGTGAATGTTAAAAAAATACAAATGTCACCTAATAAATGTCATATTTCTTTTTCTAGCAGAAAAAAGAAAACTCACACTTTCAAAAAAAGTCCTGGTTTTGATCTCATTCTGTCTGCATAACATCACAGCCAAATACAAACACCATCTTTGGGTTGGAACAGGATAGAAACTGCTCTGAAAGGAAAAAGCAGTTGCACCTGAGGAACACAAAACAAAGCTCTTAAACACAAATTTAAAAAAAAAGTGCAAATAAAATAATATAATCACATTGGATTATGTTTAACATTTCCCTTCAGGGTTAGTTTCTGTACAAATTCACTGGTGAGACACATTTACAGGCTTGCAGCTTTTTACAGAAAATTACATGGTCTTCCACAGGGTGGAGCAACTGATCAGCAAATTCTGAGCCCTCACTGGAGGAATGTCCTCACTTCAAATGATCCCTTTCAAGCCGATACAGGACAACATCCATTTCCAATCATAAAACACTACAAGGGGAAAAAAAGATCACAAAAAAGCAAGCTACAACATCAAATTCTGATACAAACATTTTAAACATGACATGCGAGCTGTTTTTTTAAACAATTCTGTAGGTGTATGAAGGGAAAACACAAAGCTGCCTAAACCGATGTACATTTTCACTCACACAAATGCACAGACAACTCACATACGGTAAGTCAAAACGGGAATAAGTGATGAGTAAGACATTTACGCAACATGCTTATTGCTGCAGTTTACTATGAAAATGTTATGGAAAGTATACCTCCATTTTTAACCCCTCCCCCCCCGCCGCCAACATAATTTAAAAACATCAGCTGCCCTTTACATTGTGGGGAAAAAAATGCAAACATACTTGGGATTAAATCTCTTTATGCTGACTTCCACTGAAAGTTAAGAATTTTCCTTCTGTAAAGTTACTATTTGACATATGTATTTGTCTAATAGTTGACCTTTTTGGCCTTTTTTTTTTGGTGTCCCGTGTACAAATTAGCAATCACGTTTATAAATTTTAGTCTTACAAGGCACAAAGTAAGCCAAACAGATATAAGCAATATAATATAATTGCTTTTCCTGAGTGGCTGTAAACACACAGAAGCACCATTAATGTGGCAAGAATGTGCTACATTAGACAAACTGTCACAATAACAGGGTCAAAGGTAAAAAAGCTGTACAGATCAACCATCTGAGGAAAAAAAATAATCTAACTTGACATTTGGAAAATTCTCATCACATACGGAAAATTGCTTTTTTTTTTATTGCGGTGGCATCAAAGAGTGCAAAAGTTTCCTGCTTTAAGAGGTCACTGGCTTTGGCAGCTGGTGGTTAGGGACATGCATCCGGTTAAAGCCTGGCTCGGGCCGCACCAAAGGGAGTTTAGGGGACTGTGCTATTTTTGCGGGTTTTACTGGAAGCTTTGGAGGTCGTAACTGGTTCCTGTAGGTGTCGCTCTGGCTCTGACCGGACCTGAGCGAGAGCATGGGAGAAGGGACGGGGGACGAGGTGTCTGCAAAGGCGGGAGGGGGCTGAGGGAAGATGCAATCCGGGGTGACCCAGCTGTCCGGCCCTCGGTAGTCTAGTTCCTGAGGAAGTGGGGCCGTTGCAGGGAGGCATGGTTGTGGCAGGGAAGGTGGGGCAGAGTCAGGGATGTAAAAGAAACTTGGTGGGTGGGCCCAAGGGTGAGCGGCACTGTCCTCCAGAAGAGGAGAGAGGCTGGAGATTTCTCTGCCAGTTTCAGGGCTCGGTGGCAAAGTGGCTGCAATTTCCAGCAACTTCTCCACAGAGTCGTCCTCCTCAGACAGGTTATCATAATGGGAGGTGTTAGAAGGCCGCCGATCGCTTGTTGGCGGTGGTACATACAAGTTGACTGGGAACTTGCAGATCTGCCGCTGGGTTCTGTATGACGATGGTGAAGCGCTTGGATCTCCCTGGACCCTTTCCTGATGAGTCTGTGCTGGGGGAGGCGGTAATGCTTTCTCCTCTAGGGGTAAAAGCTCGACATCTGGCACTGGAAGGGGTGGAGGGGGCAGTTCAGGAAAGTTGAGAGAGTGCACACTGGACACGTCGGTCTCAGATGGCTGGTATGGAGGTGGCCAGTCATTCGCATCTCCCTGGAAATCGGATTCACCTGAAGGTGGCCGGCAGACAGCACTTTCAGGTGAGAGAGTAGCACCTGCCGAGGGAAAAGCCTGCCTCGCCTCAGCAGCACCACTCTGGCTGCCTATTCTTGTCTCTGTTGCTTCAGACCTAGACTGTAAATATGAGGCTGTAATTTGTGGAACTGAACCCTTTCCTTGGTTGTACATCATTACTGGGCTGGCTGAAGGAATGGTCTGATTCTGGCTGGTGGGCTTCGGTAGATGAGGACTGGCTGAACTTTGATGGGTGTTTTTGTCAGGTTGAGGGAGCGCATCCTGCACTGGGCTAACGGGGACCAGCACAACTGGACACTCGAGACCCAGAGGCTTCTTTGGCAGCTCATCGCCTTTTGCTGAAAGAACATTACAGAATACAGAACAGTTACTCCTGTGCTTTTTTGTAGTACTGTGGACAGCATATAGAAAAATGTATGTAATACATTAGCATATGACCAGATACAGTGAATTAGAACCTTCTATCACATGTTAGTTATAGTAGCCTTGTAGAACCAGTGCAAAACTAAACAGCCAAATTTCACAAATTATGGACAAAATAGTTGGGATGATCAAGGCAAACTTGATTTCTCACTGAACTGTTCAAGAGAAAAAGGTAAAACAACAGCAAAAATAACAGCAATGAAACATTAAAAGCTAATGTGTGGCTGTCTGCAGAAACCAGTTGAATACCATCAGAAAGTGTTAAGCAATATGTGTTGAGATTACTTAACAATTTCACCGAAACAGAAAAAAAAACCGTCACAATATCATTCAATATGGCCAGCACAACCGTTATCAGACATATGATAGGTAGCACTTGTGTTTAAATTAACTGAAGTTCTTAAACAAACTGAAATACCAAATAACAGATGCGAGAGAAGACAAAAGTTATCAGAAATTTTTCAAGTAGTTCAAAAACCAAAAGTGATAATAAATCAAGTGAGTGATTTTGACCATTTTAGGTTTTCAGAGGTGCTCGTCTTGTCAGAACTTGGGTTTTGATAAAGATATCTGAACGTTTCAAAAACTAATGATTTCTTTCTGAGGGTTTTGATTTTTAGGAAACAAAGAACCAAAAGGTAGCACAAAAAAGTTTTTCAATACTGCAGTTCAGCAAATAATACTTTAACCTTCAGCATTTAAAGATAAAGAACTTTTACTGTAGTAATAATGAGGTTTGAATGTTGTAATGCTACATTTTATTCTTGGTTTCAAAATCAAACGTTTGATACTGTGACAACACAAACCCAAACACAAGGAGAGATAAGACAGCATACATGCAGGAGGAAGATCCAGCTTCATTTTGCGCAGCTCATTCATGGAGACCTGCAGCTGCTCTATGACGTCATCATCATTTTGGTGGAAGGAGGAGGAGATGCTCTCCTGCAAAAACTCCCGCAGGTCTTCCAAAGACATCTTTAGAAGATGCTCTGACAAAAGAAGGCACTGTTACAGCTCATCAGTACACTCTGAAATGAACGAACTGTTCCACAGGAACAGAAAACAACCACAGAACATTCACTTGGCATTAGTGGGCTGGGTGTCTAATATAGAACTAATATGAGAACTTTAAATAGGAAAATATGATTCGCTTCTCAAAACCATGATATATTAGTTGGTGTCCTATTTTTGGAGTTTAGTTTAGATGACCTAAAGTGAGTGACATCATACATACTTTTGTGGATTCTTAGGGCAGTGTAGGCCATGGCAGTCAGAACTCTCTCTCCTTCCAGTATGTAAATGTCCCACAGACGCAGAGTCAGTGTGAAGGGTGTCTATTTGAAGGAAAAATCAAGGATGAAGTAATAAGGGATTGAGAAAAAAACAAAACAAAAAAACATCTATACTGACTAAAACCGCATCAAACGCATCTGAGGACTGGCATAAATAAAAGATTGTCTCTCTTGGTTTTTGGCCAAGTCAAATAAAAAATTCAGGAGTCCCAGTTTTTTTTGTTCAAACACTGTAGCGTGTGTGTGTGTATGCGTGTGTGTGTATGATGTAATGTTCTTGAAGTATTTTCACTGTGCTGTATCAGAGATCACACCCTGTCTTTTTCTTTTCGAATGTGGTCTGCAAGTGTTAAATTATGGATCAGCAAAGCAGAAAAAACAATGTAACTGGCAAGGGGGACAGCGTTAAAACTACGCTCATCAACTAAACACGTCCATAGGCATGGTTTGCGTGCAAGTTATTACAGTACAATATAGCTATTATTTTTAAAATGACTCATAAATGAGCTAAATCCTCCCTAATCTGGATCGAAAATATTTTCCAAACCAAACCAAGTGTTTCCAAATCAAGTGAGACATCCAAGACATCACAAAATGTAAAAGATTTGTAAAAAGGACAGGAACTTCTTACCCGGTCAATAAAGCACTGAAGAAACCATTTGGTTGTGTATATCCCAGTGGTCATCTGCTCCTTATCCTGGAGAGGAAAGAGACAGGGAACAGAAATCAAGATGAAAAAGAAAAAAAAAACAAAAAAAACTGTCAGACGACTAAAGTGTTTACACTCATGCCAAAAAAGTACAGGAGTGAGAAAATCTTACCAAATGCCTCTTGAGCTTGGGAATGAGTTTAGCCAGTATCTGGTCATGATGAGCCTGGAACCGATGAAGTTTGGGAAAGCCATGAATGAAGAATCCTGGAAATGATGACAAAGAATAAAAGTTACAGATTACATACAATCCAATACAATGCAATTCCACCACATGGTACAATTCTGTTCAAATGAACCCTACACAAAAACAACTCACTGCTAGATTTCAGCTAATTTGCTAAGCGAAGAACAGTCAAGTGACTGATTTCACAAATTGAGATAATGCAAAATCAGATTTGTTTACCATGCATAGCATGCTTCTGGTTGGTCAGCAGTTGGGAGAGGGCCCAGAATGCATCTTCTTCATTCAGGTACATAAGCAAAATGGCTGCAATCTGACTCATCCCCTGGCAGTAGCTTACCTCCTACAGAAAGTGCAAAAACCACAAAGTGCATTACACCATCGCACATTATCATATGTTACAAATGCCTACTTCGCAAAACACTTAAACACACCAAAAGCAATACAATGTGTAATACATAGATCCGTCAAAGGTAATGCATTAAAAATAATTCCAGCCACTGTTTTTTATGCTGTTAACATAATTTCCTAGTTTGAACCATGTGTAGCAGCAGGCTGAAGCCCAGCTGCCCATGCATTGGTGCTATGACTCTTAACTTTTGCTTGGAATATTTTTAAACGTTCCATTTATGGCTCTCTTGATTAATAAATTCAGAAGTTTTATCACCACAGTACATTGAATCTGATGTATAATTTACAATTGCTATCATTGGCCCTACTGTCGCAATTTTTAAACAAACAGAAACAATCTGTCGTCTCCATACGGCTGCACTACCTGTGCAGACATTAAGTGCAGCTGGAATTCTACACAACACAGGCAATGTTAATAATACCAATAAACTAGACAGTGCTTGTGTACAAAGCAACAAGCAGCAAAGTAAAAAAACAAAGTGGAAAGTTCCAGTTCCCCCTCCAGGAGCCACCGCTGTGTGAACGAGAGTGAGAGGCAACAACCGCAGAGGATTTCGTACTATTGATGTATATATGATATACATAATAAAAAATGCAGCCACTGTTGGACTATGCATTTTGATTGAACTTATTTCATCCATTCATACACCTATGAGACAAAAATGCAGTTTTTATATATTAATAAGTTTTTTTAGGGCCAAATCTGAGCAAGGAATATATATACGCTTAATCACAATTTGCCAGACCAATTCCAAAATAAATTACGGATTGTATTATTGTTCTATAACAGCAGTAAAATACTTTTTTACATTATTACCAATTTACGTTATTTATTAGCGTTTAAGTACTGGATCATAAATAATTCATCATAGAAACGTAACCCGAAACGAGCACTTCTATTTTAAATGAAATGTTTAGAGACAGAGGAAAAACATGTGAAAAACTCAACACTTTCTAATTCAAATTCTAATTCTTCACTCTGACCAAGACAAGAGAGAAACTTTTCCAAGTATATAATCAGCCTGCCTTCGTGAACAGCATGACTTACACCCAGCAGTTAGATCAGGCCTCAGGAACACCAGTAGAAAACAAAATAAAAAAAAGAGAGGAAATGGCGTGAGGTTATAGCTCTTAACATCTCTCTGTTCAGCACAATACACGGTGTGCTAGGTTATACAACACCCAGACAAAACACACACACACACACACACACACACACACACACAAATACACTCACTGTGTTGTAGACTGAGTAGGCTGTCAGCACATTGAACAGGGCTTTCTGTCTGTGAAAAGAATTAGAATTGTAAAACAACAATGGCTGGGTTGCGCTACAGTAGCATCACAGCAACCATTGGAAAGTTTACGTACAGTTTGTAAGTGCACAAGCAAAAGGATAAAAGACGACGAAAAACCCACCCAGCAACAGTGGAGGCTTATTCATGCATAAACTATTGCATCCAAAAGTGAAAGCAGTGTTAATAATAAATATTGTGGGCGTGTTGGAGCTGAACACTGGCCAAGGAAAAGAAATGATGTTTTTGTTACATGAGTGCTTTCATAGACAACAGACAACTGACGTGTCACCGGATTTTAGCTCTGCATGGTCTTATAATCAAGGAGGTGTAAATATAGTAGAAGGTGAAGCCGCGGTATCTGCTTAAGTGTGGCAGCAGTGAGCTTTTGCACTGATGTAATCTGCACTTCCTCCACTTTGTACAATCCATCAAAGCCACACACAAGTGTGAAACCATGTCACGTCCTCTAGCCTGTATGTGAACAGACCACTAGATGTGACAAACAAAGTCTAAGTTTGGACATGTGAGAAAAATCACCTGAATATCAAAAAAACAACTCATGGGACATATTCTGTTAGTCACAATACCATGTGGATATATCACAGAAGATTAATATAAATGAATGAAAGAGCAAATTCTGACAATTCCTTGCACTGAAGGCCCGGTTTGTACTTATCAGTTCAAAGGGAAGTTTAACCCTGGCTAATGTGCCTTCAGTGGAATAGGGAAACTCCTGGAAATGGTTTTCACCACAACAGCAGATTTTCATTTGTTCAGGACGAAAACACGGCGTTTATTCTGGGCATAATGGCGGTGAGTTGTGGGGCTGTCACTTCCTGTAAGACCTCGCTAACTTTCAGGAAGTCGAACACACAAAAAAAAAGGCAGTGAGACAGAGGAAGTGGCTCTTGTTTTATTTAGGCCTTCACAAGGTCCACACCGTTCACTCCACTTGCACCTGAAGGCAAGAGGCCGAGGAGCCAAGACACAATGGCAAAAAGACGCCCAGACTAAAGTAAACAGAGAAACAGCAGTGGCTTTTTGGAGCAATCAAACACATCTGGAATGCTTTGGAATGCTTTTCTTGCAGTGCATCCACAAACGACATTTCAGTACGAAAATAGCTTTAAACAGATGCCTTGACCTAAACTTTTTTTTTATTTACAGCATCTACTAATTTAAACGTGATATTGTTCTGTTCCGAATGTTGTCTTAACAATAACATGCAGTAATAACTGGGGGTTTGAATATTTATTTACTTACTTGACTCCAAATCTCTCCCTGAACATTATATGATTTCTAAAGGTCCTGTTGATATCCAGGTCTATCTGTTTGATCTCGGCTGAATAGGTCCTGGCTTGCATCTTCATCGTCTGAAACAGATAAAAGCGAAGGATTATTTTTTACTGGAATAACTGAAAAATATTGATCAAAATGACCATAGTTGGACATTAGAATGTGCAAGCATGAATGATATCCTATTCCTTAACGTAAACATCAGTTATAAAAAGCATCTGTCGATACCTACACCTGTCTAAGGAGAAATGTCTGAACAGTTTCGGATAAGATCTCACTCTGTTTACACTTTGCATTAACGTGTTTCATGTTTGTACTCTGATGTATTTTGGCTGGATTTGATTCACACTTTTCACTAAAATGCATCCCCGGTGTGACCAGATTTTAGTGCCTAACATCAATATGTGCATTTTTCCCCATTTTACTTCTTTTATGATTCGAATTCATTGGCCCAAAAAGAAGACACTCTTAACTCCATTCTTGCACATCCTCCTGTTTATTTTCTCACGTGGCACTTCACTTGGCAAATTTCTGCTTAGGTAATTGCATGCAAATAAAGAAAATCCACTTCAAAATCTGTCTCTAGCCACCTCCGAATGCAGTTTCAGTGATCTGATCACAAATCTTGCATGTGCTATACATGGGTTTCATGTGGGCAGGTAGTTTGACTGATGGGGATGCAAGGTGTAAACAGCCTCACTGAACAGCATTAAACACTGATCTCTTTTCCATATACTGCACTCTATACAGTAGACCCTGTGCCAATCTTTGGTTGTTGCATGTTTATTGTTTTTTTTTAATGTTTCTAATCAACTGAACAAAGTTCAAACACATCAGGATGTGCACATTCTCAACAACCAAACTTCAAGCATGGTTTGACACATCACTTCTCCATGTTTTTGTACGTTTCCCACCACACCGTCTTACCTCATACTTCCCTGCATTCTGTTCCTTCACCTTCTCCACATCTAGCAGAAGAGCCCAAGCCTGGCCCCGCAGCTGCAGGGGAATTCCCTTATACACACGCTTCATCATCTGTATCGCACACACAGGATGAGGAAACACTGGAATGGAATCTATTGTTTATGGCCATGGTCACTGCAACATTGTTTATGGAGCAGATCTTGTCCTTACCTTGTCACTGTTCTGGTACTTGTCCCACTTTTTTACCATCTTAAGCCACTTATTCACCCTTTCAATCTCCTGAAGTTTATGCTGAGGGCAAAGAATGAGAATAGTGAAAATGCTTTAAGATGTGATAAACGAATCACAAATTTGTCATGCTCTACACAGATTTACCAGATATAGTAATGCAATTCAGTGATCAAGCACAGGGCACGATTCTTCAGTTCCGGTCCTGAGGGGCTGCTGTCCAGCACAGTTTGGTGCTTTCCCAGCACAAACACCGTCGCTAAAGCTGACGATTACCAGATGCCCTGATCCAGGTGTACTGGAGCACCAAACTGAGCTGGACACAAGGACCGGAATAGAAGATGTCTGGATAGTTTTCAAATGGTGCGTTAAAAGGAGTCACAGCCTGGGATTGTCTTTCATTTGAGATTTTCCCTTGAAGTTCACTTCCAAACAGAAACTGTGCTTAACAATCTGCGATTCATTTTCAGAAGACAATTTTCTCTTTACCGTTTAGAATAAAACAGGTTGGTTTTGTTACTGTTTAATTAAGACTGATGTATGTCAAAGACTTGGCTGCCCTGTATTGTTCATCTTAGTCAATGGGCAGTTAAACTGCTGTAAGCTTCTTTGATTATATACATGTGCGATTATTCTTTATTACATGGGTGTACATTCTCTCTCCTTGTGGGAAACATATAAACAGTATTATGAAGTTGATGATGCATGTATGATGTAAAGGGCAATTGTACTGACCTTCTCCTCCACTGCACTCGGTGTGGGCAACTCCTTCTCGCTGGGGAGACAAAAAAGAACAGTTATGAAACTACACTCAAATTGCTATTACAACTATAGCTCTACTGGTCCAAACAGTAAAGATAACACTAGCAATCAGGACCACAATAGGTGAGTGTCAGCCATAGATCATTTTTATCAGTGATTAATGCCACACCTTCACCTCAGCTTTCTCCTCAGTAACTTCATCCTGAAGCTTTGACAGTAAATCTACATGTCTATGGTTGCTGGAGAGGCAAGAACACTGCATGACTTACTGCAGGAAGCCAAAGCGGTCCGTGACCTTGTACAGGCTGTAGTTGGCATCCTCCCAAGAGTTAACATGAACGCCCTCTGTTACGCCCTGCAAATTCAAATAAACCTTTCAGTGGAAATGTACTGGAGCAAAACATGCATTGAACATGTATTAATTCCATGATTTTGCTAATCACTATAGTCACATTTGCCCTTGTAATACTGGCATCACGGAAGGCTGCCACATGTAGACGTTCCCTTTAACAAATTACAGTCATTCACAATTCCAGATGAGTGTCACGTTGGGTGTTCTGATGAATCAAGGTAATACAATCTAATAACAGTAAATTGTAGACAAAATGATGCAGGCTAATCTTTACCCATGTCAGTGATTCACCAGTGTGTTTTCAATGTGTTTCACAGACACAACAAGTACCAATAGAACAGAAATGCTAGTATTGCAGCCCTTTGGCAAATAAACTGCTCGCAGGTCATCTTGTTTAGAAGAGAATATCCTGTACCAGTCATCAAGAACGTTCTGCTCAACTCTCTGAAAGCTTCCAAACTAAGCAGGTCTACCCTGACTGCAATCAACTGCCAAATGTGAGAGAAGATACAGTCTGACACACAGCTGTGTTCCATCACAGCAAGCATTCATCACTTCCTCTCCATCTCTGGCCAGAAAAAGGCCGTAACTGTTTACTTTCATCCAGCCACAGCTCCCCCATCTCACTTCTTACTTCAAACATGACAACACAAACGGGCCTGTACCAGCACAATTCCTTCACTCCAAGGCATAGAGCTACTGATGTAATTACCGAAGCACCGGTTGCTCCTAATGAGTTAATAATACTCTTACTGATCGTCCACATGTGGCCAAAGCTGCATTGTGTACATTGTTTTCTTCTATACAGCTGTGCAACAGAGGTTTTGTTTAGACTTTTGATCAACCAGGACCCAAAACCACTAGTCTACATGCCTTTTCCGCACAAAGTTTGATGGAGACAGACCACTTTCTGGCCAACAGATGTACGAGTGCTTGCTGAATACAAAACTGTACGCGAAAGAACACAAAGGTCAGGGATGAATTTTGCTCAGTGGACTATTGACGCCAAGGCTCTAAGCATGAACTGCTGAAGCAGCACTGCAGCAGCTCCAGAGTAACAACAGGCATGGCAAACATATGTATCGTCTGTTATAGTCATTCCTTTGTCATTAGTTAAAAGCTTATTCATTCACTGCAATACTAAAACGGATTTGCAACGGTGATTTTAGGAACCAGTTGGAAGCATTTCATGCTTTTAAAATCTACATCACAGAAAGCAGTTAAACCAAAGTTCACCAGATCTGCTGCCTGATGCCTGAGCCATAGTTTTACAGTAACTGTGAGACACAGCAGGACTAAATATATTTATTTTTTATATGGTGAAGTACATCCAAGGTACGGTAATCCAAAATTAACTAGCCGATAATTTAGCGGATAATAACTAGCGGATAATTTAATAATTAAATTAATAAATTTATTTAATTATTAATAAATAATTAAATAAAATTATCCGCTATTTTACATGCATCAACATAACATTAAAACTAAGCAGACACATGCAGGTTTACTGTTCGTTTTGGTTAGCAGATAAAACTGGTTCTTTTTCCAGTGAAAACCTCGTGACCCCTGTTTCCTACTACACACCATAGTAAAGAAAATCTGAGCCAGTCAGTTTATCTACAATGCAGCATCTCACACCAGACTACTCTGAATTAACAGTTACTTTGTTTACATCATTGATTGAATTAGGTAACAATGTTTTTTTTAAGAAAAGTGGAATTCCCCCCCTGTCTGAGGACTGGTACACAGGAAACAGTTTACAATGACTGAGGTCCAACTTGGCTATGGTAGAACACAACCAAATTAAGATATATTTGACTAACCTTGTCATACTTTGAGATGATTTCGGCCCGTTCTTCAGCTATTAACGTGTCGATGTCCTTCTTCATCTCAAAATCTGGGAAATGAACAAAAGACAAGAATCAGAATGAATGATTATGACAAAAAAGCATGAGTTGCTGGACCGTTCCTAGTGAGAAGCCGCGTGCTCCATGTCCCAAAATGGAAAGCAGACATCAGCTGTAAGCCTCGCCTCTGAGAGTGTTCGGCATGTTTTCCCTGTGCATTATCACATGGCTAATAGCCCAAATCTAGTCTTATCAGATTCCTATTCATGTTATTTTCAAGAAGATTAAAGCCAAAATCTGACTTCTGTGACCAGCTGCACTTCATCAAAGCAACCAAAGGCTTCCGGCATCTACAAAGAATGTCCGCATGTGGTTTTTGGTAAAACACTGTCTTCACTTTGCTCACAGTAAATGTATAAACTTGACATTTTTATAAAAATGTCACATCCTCTCATTGATTCATCGTTCAGAGTGATGTGATGTTTCTCTAGAAAGGATAACTGCACAACAGTGGCCCTAGGAACCAGAAACACAAAGTATTTGTGTGTCCAACACAAAAAACTACGTCACAGAAACTACTACATAAAAAGTACTACATGATGCCTGAAATATTTCTAAATTAATATTTTTATATAATTGTTTGACTTCTGAAATATTTTATGTAGTAAAATGACTTGTGATTGACTTTTCTGACAAACACTGCTAAAGTCGGCAGCCCAGGCGTGTTCTTGCAAAGGCGGCCAGCGTATAGTTTTTTTTTCCCCATCATATGGCCTGAATGCTTAACATGTGCCATAGTTGTGGTTGGGCTGTCATGTACCCAGTAAGAGGGTGTAGGGTTGCTTCCGATTGGTTTACCTCATCTATGTATGTGTCACAAGCTCAATGACTGGTGAAATTTTCCCAGCAAAAACTACCAACATTGCTGTAGGCTATGATAAAAACAGCTCCTCCAAAGGTAAAATTGCACTCTTTCAAATCGTGATTTCAATATGAATTAGAATAGTCTTTCACCTCTACTAGTGACAGATACGAGTTACAACCATGAGTGTGAATTGTCCAAGCAGAAAGGTGCCGTCTGAGCAACAAATCAGAACCGAAGTAAACCTTGTAATGTTCATGTCTCTCCACCACTAGGTGGTCTACCCTGCATAGCCTGGACTGAATAGGCTTATGCCTAATAAAGCCTATAAGTTAGACAAGCAGTTTTCATCAATCCATAAGGCTTTTTGAGAAACACTGAGTTGCGTTAAACCCTAAATTGAAAAACATGGACAAGTCCTTGAAATTCTGAAGCACCTTGATTGACGTCAACGGTTTGTTCAGTAATGCAGACCACCACTTCATGTTTGGCTCTTGTGCAGATAGTGTCCTACAGTCATGCAGGGGACCCTGGACTAGCTCACAGACAAATACCTAAACAGACATGCCTGAATACTTCCTGAAAGAAGCTAAGACCAGACGCCAGACACCAGCCAACAGCACGCAGCAAAGCGGAATCATACGGGTGAGAAACCTGTTTAAGGATTTCACTAGACTGTGACCTAGATTACAGAGCACTGGGTATTAGAGCAGTCACTGCACATGGCAATGAGGACTGCTCTGATATCTCACAGAAGACCACCTACTACATGCACCAGATGAGACATATGTTATTGTTACACCTGCCACAATATGATCTCCTGAATACATTGTGTGCATGAACACTGAACAACTACTGCATCAATAATAATACAAATTGATCTGGTCAAATTACAGATAGCCTGTAAACAAAAACCTGTGCCAAAAATTGCATAGTGACAAGTAGGTCCAAACTGACATGACGTTTTGTGCCTGATACCAATACCATCTCTAAGGGTATAACCAATAATAGTGGCCAATTATGTGTATATATTTCAAATTTTGATTTGATACTCCAATAATTTAGTTAAGCAGTGCTTTACTGACATCTGATTTTCAGCTCTTGACTGTTACATGTCTTAAGCATCAAAGGCAGAAACCCGTAGCGTCGGTTTCCAATTCAGGGATTAAGCCTAATCCTGGATTACATTTTCCTTTCAATAGGGAATCTACTTCCAAAATACTCTAAAGACTATGACTACGTTTAATCTCTGTAAGAGAAAACTGACCTGTAGAGTCCCAAATAATATTAATAATCACAGACTTTCATCATAATTTTTGCAGTTTTGGTTACATTTCTTTTCTTATTTGTCTTGCATTATAAAAAAGATTCTCGTGCTAAAAGCTTTTCACTATTTTTTTGGGGTACCATGATGGCTTTCTGCTGCTCACCACTTCAGTTGAGTTTATGAGTTCAGCCTGACCCAGGGTGGGGCTGACCCATGTTGTGTTCCAATATCTCTTCATTATCAGTCATATTTTCAACTATACTGATCTAAATAAATAAAGTGAGCAACTGATATCATACTTGATAAATCAGTCAGGACCTAGTAGCCAACTGAAAGTCAGCCAATTATGCAATTTCAATTTTTAATCAGTTTGTAATTCAAAACTGTCTGCGATTTTTCCCCCATGTTCCTTCTTATACACTTTATTTTTGTAAAATGGTGCCCTTTTACAATTTGTACTACCGCTTTGCGGTTGCATTTAGTTTGTTCAAACTTCAGCTTGGGTGGTCTCAACAAGTGAGCACAGTTTTATTGAACCTCTACTTTCTACCACAGCTTCTGTCACCACCTGCCTTCTGTCTCAGTCCTCTCTGCACAGTAGGTCAACCTCAAAAATGACAATCACACAGCTGTCTCTCTGAGAAAGTTCATGCATAGTTTTAACTCCTTCCTGGGTTTTCAATGTTGTGATGTATAAGATGCACAATGTTGTTCATATTAAGGGTTTGCAATAAGATATTTTGTTTTCATTTCTAGATACATAGTCAAACAGCACCATAAACAGCCATCATCTTGTATATTAAAACATAGCATTGTATCAAGCTCCAAATATATTGAATTAAAGAATTATACATCTAGTAACAGTAAAAATCACCATAACATCATCTTCATTGGCTCCACTGCAAAGTCTAGAAGATCCAATCCACATATAACACCATTCTGCTCCTCATGCTCTACCCGACAACAGTCTGGTCTTGTAAGGAAAATCACTACTGCTCCACAAATCCTTCAACGTCTCGCTCCTATAATCCAACAAACACTTCTGGTCACAGGCCAGATTAGAATCTTCAAGATGCCAGCTGAGACCATCAGCAAGTGGAAGTGAGAGAGAATGCAGTCCAGTTAAACAGGTGGCATTACATCTGCCATCCGCACGTTAAAAACATGCCGACAAAGACGGCTGCACTTTCACCCTGGCTGAGCTGAGCTGAGCTGAGCTGTTTAACAGTTCCCCAGTTTGTGAAATTCCACACACAACACGTTTGACTCAGAAATTGTGTCAGAAATTTGTCATTTTCAAAATGTCATCTGGTGGAAAATATACTGGCAAAACAGTCACAACTACTTGATTAAAAAAAATACTTTCACAATTAAATGGGCATTGTTCGAATTAGCATGATGATCAAACATGGTACACACACACACTTTCACACCCATACTCACACCCTCACACATATATCTCCACACACACACACACACACACACACACACACACACACACACACACACACACACACACGCATTCAAACACACACACACACACACACGCATTCAAACACACACGCATGCATGCATTCATTCATTCATTCATCCATCCATCCATCCATCCATCCTCACACACGGATCTGATACCACATTTTAAATCTGATTTGTTTTTTTCATAAAAACCTGAAAAAAACCCTGAAAACTTTAGAACATTATAAACAAATTATATAATATGTAAAATTAAAAGGAAATGTTTAAGATTCTGCAAAACATTTAGTTTATTGTTCAAGCTTATGGAAATACATGACACTGACCATGTTAAAACTTTTACACAAAAAGACAGAAACTGTTTTAGTCTCACGCCTTCAACCAAAGTATAAGTTCAATAATTAACAGGAAGGTTTTGCACAAACTTCAAAGCTTCTTGCTGTATTTAAAGCAAAAGCGGGTCAAATTATACAAAATTATAAGAAATTGTAAAATTCATGTTGCAAATTCTGAGACTCTACATATTATACATATACACATACTATATCAAAACTCGTCTGAAGGATGGAAAACATATCACTGACCATACTTGAATGTGATGTAACTGCTCCAGATGGTGTGATAATAAAGCTGAGCACTAACAGTATGTGTAGGTTGGTGAGACCTAGTGTTTTACAAGCATGAGCTCAGTGTGATGTTTCATTTCTGAAGCATCTCTAATCTAAACACAGTTACATCTAAACAGACTTACAGATGCAGAGAAATGACTAAGGAGAGTTAAGGGCTCAGGACCAGCTGATATGACTTATTCATCAAGCTGAAAAATGCAGACTGGTCCAGGCTTGATGGCTGAGTGAAAACCAGTGAACTAGAACAAAAAAAAAAAAGCAGTGCAGACTCCACTAATTACTGGACTGACATCTGCTTCACTGAACTAACAGCTACTGCTCCTCAGTAAACTACCAGAAAAGTGGACAATAAGTGAATGCTCTTTACTTGCAGCGTTATAAAACATGTTTTCTTTTGTGTTCTCTCAGCACAGAGCACGAGGAATATTAAAAAAATAATAATAAATAAATAAAACAACTGTCATTAAAGTAACTGAACACAGACTAACAGACCATTTTGCCCTCTCTGACAGATACAGTTACTTCTACAATTCTTTAGATTGATATTCTGACGGACCGGCTAATCTGACAATTATATTGCTGTTTTTCTGAGAAATAAACAGAAAGTAATGGCCTGAATTAGAAAATGAATTAGTCTTTATTTAGACAGGTTTGTTAAAAGTCTTGTACTACCATACTATGGAATCCCAAAAACTAAGAAATCTGCTGAATCAAAAGTATGATTGGATACAAGAAGAACGTTGATAAAATAAATTAAAAATAATTAAATTTATGTTGGTTATTTTTAAGTTTTTTTAAAATTTTTTTTACCTATTATCCATTTTCTCAGTTCTAGCATGTATCATCATGTCTATTTCCCCATTTTTGGCACTGTTTATATGATTCAGTGGGACATGTGACACTGGCTAAAGGTTTGAGGATTAAATCTCACTCTCTGTGTTTGGCATGACTTCCATGTTTGGGATTTTATGAGTAACTAAGCCCCCCCCCATGCACCCATGCAGCCCCCACCCATTCCTGGGCAACCAATCAAAAAACACACATTTTAGAAGCCCAAATATGGTCAAATACTCTATACCATGGTGAAATGTAGGATGGAATGATGGTATGAACCGTAAAAAATTACAAATAAGTCGTCACCCAAGCCGGACATTATTTGATTATTCTCTCGGTTATGGGGGAGCAACTGCTAATGAGGGAGATTTAAACATAATAAAACTAAGTCATCCTGGTCTAGGCAAGTTTTCTAGACTGATTTGCAAAGTCAGTTCCTACAAGAATCAAGCAGATATAAACCTCCAGTTTCACTCAGGATGGCTTGCTTCATCCCCTCTGAAAGTCAACTCAACACGGCGAGATGTGAAACAGTTGTCACAGTGGCTCCTATGCCACAGCCTATAGCTTTTAAGAAAACAAACCACAACATTAGGCAAATGTTTCAGATCAGTTTTGGACTTCCCCATGACATACTATAAAAGGCAATGGCTATTCACTCACCCGAAATAAACAGGCCTAAATCCCTACAATAAACAAACAAAGAGACTTTTTCTCAGGACGAACAAATCTGGACTCAAAGGTTTACGTAAAAATAGAAGCAGAGTACATTTATTTTGAAATGCTGGGCCTCGTCAGTATTTCATAAGGAAGGAAAAAAACTACTCATCTGAAAACCCAGTGATGCCAATAGCAGAAAGAGGACACCGAAGCGTCTTTCACTTCCACGTGGGAAAAGGCTGAACAGAATTTTTGGTTCTTAGGCAAGTACCGTCACATCATGTCCAGCACTGCAGCTTCTTGACAAAACATATCTTTTAAGGACCAAACTTAAATATCAAGCCTTTTCTTCGTCAAGTCAAGTAGGGTTTTAATCACATACCAGTACAAAGAGGAAAACAACTGTTCTCAAGGAACATGGTGCAAAACAAAACTACACAAAACACAGACAGGACAACACAGAGTGCAGAAAAGAGTAAGAGCTTTTAAAACCCAAGAGACTCAGAAAACTTTACTGATCCCGAAGGAAACCGCTTATCTTATGACTGAGACAAGAACAATATAAAATACAATATAAACATAAGGCCAAAATCAAACCATAGTACAAAGTATTTTCCAGAAACACTATAAACAGTAAGAACACACTAGAATGTATTACAATTACTCACATACACATATTACAGTACAGTGAACAACAACAGTAAATGTGAGTTAACTGTGTCAGATATGGAATTCTAGCAGCAGAGTAATTAAATGTGCAAAAAGTTCTTATTGGTCATTTTTGTGTTTTTATTATTAATTGTTGTTATTGCTGATAAATAATTTATAGGAATAATTCAGCAAAAAAAAAAAAAAAAGCGTGGAGTAAAAAAGTATAGTGTAGCTGTTCCTTGGCACACTCCTTCATGCCAAATGAGAAAACACAGACCTGCTGATACATAATCAGAGTCTGTTTAGCAGCCTATAATCTTTAACTCATTGAAGAGTCTCATAAAAATAGCCATATGCATCCTTTTTTTCAGAGCACTTTAGGTAGTAAATTTTTCCCCCTCTCACCTCGAACGGCCGTGCCAATATTAATAACAGAGCTGGATTTAAAACCACAAATTCCACCAACTTGGCAAGTCATGAAAAGCAAAAGGCTGTTTCGGCCTCTCTACTCGCTTACTCGGTGAAAAGCAGGACACTGAAGGTTTCACTAAAAGGGTTGTGAAAATGACTGAGGGGAGCCACAGCTGTTGCGCAGCTGTTAAGTGACCCTGAATTTAGCACCTGCTTGAAGAAAGGAACTACTAATCATTATTATATCTCATTATGTTCATGCACAAAGACAATTTTAGCCCATTTTGATTTTGAGCTCCTTACCTGACGTTCATACCTTGAGGCCCAAATGAATGAATGCACACGATACCCACAGGCTGGTGGGAAGAATTAACACATGCACAGACATGCATGTACAACATACAAAAAGATTCAAACTTATTTCAATCATGCACCCCACACACACACGTTCTTTCTCTGCAATGTTTAAAACTTTGAGTCTTTCTGCTCTTTCCTTTCTTCATTCAGAAGCAAAGACGCTATGCAGCAAGTATAATTACACATGCACAGAAGTACACAGACTTTTGTGATGACGTATGATGTAAACTGCTTGTTAAAATCACCACAGCTCTCAGAATTTCACCTCACACAGAGATTAAACTGACTATCTTTGCTTGCCCAAAAACATTGTTTATTAAGCTGAATTCTAGTAGCAAGCAGTTATTCTTTCTGCACACCAGTCAGTTTTTAAGGGCAACACACAGGCCTCATGTCAGTTTTCATATATGTAGGACACTGTACATGCTATCCCATTCTGAAGGGCCCATATGATGAAAAAAACAAATGCTCCGTTTTTTTTTTAATAAAAGAGGTTAGATGTAGAATATGATCAAGTTCAACACACACCATTTACTCCCCATTCCACATGGCCTATACATGGAAATTAAACTGCAAAAACAGCCTGTAATGAATGCACTACATACATCCACATATTCATCTTACAGTAGTTTAGCTTCACCTACTCACAATGAAGATATATGGACTGTCCAGTAACAACCAGCCAGTTTAATTCCACTAAGAGATTGGAAATTACCATGTTAATATGTAATACAAAAAAAAGAAGCCACAGAAAGTGGACTTAAGTGGACTTCAGGGGGAAAAAATAAGAAAAACGCAGGACAAGTGGTTGTTCATTTCCCAACTCGTACTTAAAAACTAGTTTGCTTTAACACTGTTCTGCGAGTTGTTTGAATGTCAGTCAAACAGCTCCGTCCTATCAGAGAGGGTGTTTCTCGAAAACAGCCTCATCTGGCAAGCATGGTAGAGTAGTCTTAGTGTAACTGGTTTCATCTTGTGTATTATTTCTGTACAAATTTGTACTTTGTACTACATTATTTCTGTTCTCTCCTCCTGCCTGTACGCCACTATTTTTTCTGCTGCTGTACTTCAGACTCTGTTCTCAACTAGTCAAGTGATGCACACAACAATGATCAGTAGATTAATTAGTGGCAAGCAATGGTTAGCAATTTTACAACCAGAAGGAAGACAATGGTGAAGTTTTAGTCTGTCACTAGTTCCTGACTGTTGAAACAGAACACCACAATGAGTACAGAACATCAAAAGCTCAGGTATCATTGCTAATTAGATCAACAAGAGAAAAGGAAAATGAAAGAACTCACAAACAAAAGAACACATCTAGTAGTTTATACTAAGCTGTCCTTCTCCATGGCAGCTCTCAACTTGCTCAGTTGTCAAATCTACTTTTACAGTTTTCTAAACACTGAAACAGTTTCTCAATTTACTAGCTATTTAAGCCTCTTAGTTGTAAGTACTTCTTGAGATGCAATAAGTAAAAAAAAAAAAAAAAAAGCAAACACTGAAGATAAATTAATAGGTAGCCTCTTCAGGCAGACTCACTACTGGGACCCCCATGTTACAGGTGGGGCCAGCAGGCACCTATGCTGCAATGTAAATAGTTAATAAAACTTATTCGTCAACTAGTTTGTCCCTCAGAACACAGAGCTCCATAATGAGAAACCAGCAAGCAGCAGTATGGCTGAAAGCCAGCACTCTTTCCTGATAATCCTTTAGGCCACATGAGCTTCTGCCAGGGATGAAACCACCGGCAAAGGACCCGCAAGGCCACAACGAGCATCTCCGGAAAAACTCCACTGCAGTCTCATGCCTCCTGCAGACACTTTTTTAAGTAGGTCTGTCACAATTATAAATGGGTACAGATAGAATCTTACTGATACCGATATTGATACTATTCTGCGTAATTTGGTGCACAAAAATAAAAATGTCCCGTCATAATATTACTTTTAGAAAATAAGCTAAACTCTTTCCTGAGTTTTCTGTATGTATGATGAGAAGGGTGTCTTTGCTACTAATGTCTGATGAAGATCTGGTGAAGAGCGCTGCTCCCGTCCCTCCCACTGATCCAATCCAGCATCAGCAATGTAAAAATGCCGGCGATGTTCAAATGCACTGATGTTGCACAAACACCGATTGCAGCACAGGCTTTTCTATATTTTTCAGCACTGACCAGTCAGGAACCAGTAGTAATTAAGTACTGGTTCTCGATACCCATTCCTAGTCATACGTGCTGTGAAGATTTTCAGCAGGCCGACCACTGTATACTGCGGTTGAACAGAACAGCTAAAGCCAACCTCATAATTATTGCCCGCTTTTGCAAAGATGACTTACAAAAAAGATCTAAAAAAAATGTCAGTAGCTAATCAGGTTACAATATAAGAAACATGTAATCTTTAAGTGAATTTAGTCTAAAAAGCACATTACATGGGCATTCTTATGAAGAAAACATAACAAAAAATACTCTCATTTACAGTTCATCTTTTAAATAACCAAACTGGGTGTTCACAAACTTGCTCACCCATGACTTCCTGTTATATTCAGATATAAATAGGATGCAGGAGACAAATCTTTCGCCTTATACTGAATTAGCTTATTACCCACAAAGACATTTTTCACAACCTTTGTTATTGCCAAGGGTGCTAATAGTTGGCTGTATGCTCTTAGCTGTGCCCCTTCATCAGATTACACTGATGTCTGTATGACTCTTTCTTGTGCATTCTTCACACGGTCAGAACCACGAGGCTACAAAGCCACAGTGGTGAAGTTCACTGCTTAATTCAGAGCTTTCTGCAGATGACACATCCTGTGAGACCAGTTAGACAGAACAGAGACTCTGACTCATATCGCACTCATCTAAAAGCTAAACAAACCTGTTCATATCTCTATAATTAGGTTTTAGCTTGAGGTATCTTTCAGTGGCCTGAGGGGCGACCCAGCATGCCAACCTGCTACATACTGGGCAAGCTTTAATGGCCATCCTGCAGTTGTGAAGCCTGCTTCTTGGCCTTCTCCGGATTACCAAAAGTGGGTTGAATTGCTCCACATTTGAGCAACATCTGACTGACTTTGCCACACTACATGGACGTTACATGGCCTACTTTGGATGGACACATCTGCTCTGCTGAGCTTCACCAGCAGGACTGTTCCATCAGAAAGCCAGGAGGGGAAACAGACGCTCCAGGTTGGAGCTTTTTTACGAGGATCTCTCTGTTCCTCAGGATGATCTTTCAGGAAGCTCTGGATTCATACTGGTTCCTGAACCCTGACCACACTGTGAGAAACAGGGCCATTACAAATGTGCTGTGAAAAACAACAACACACTCAAACCTTCACCGATTGCTGGCCATCAAAGACACAGGACCTAAGAAGGAAACTAACATGGACCACACCCTCCTGAAGCTAGGTAGTGAAGGAAGTACAGCCTTGTGGTCACAAGGCATCCTGTACTTCAGAGAGGGTTTTTTAGTGTTTAGACGAGGGTTAGGGGGCACTGTGTACTTGAAAATGCAAAGAAAAATAATAAGAATACTATATTTAATCCTGGAGTCTGACAGAGAAGTTATCCTCATATTAACTCTTCAGTTCCACCTTAAACAGTAGAGCACTTACAGTACAGTCTCTCTGAGGAGCTTCGTGACAACAATAAAGGAGAACTTGGTTAACCTGGCCAGAGATTAGAGATACAGTTTAGAGGACGAGTTTCAGTTTGTCGCACTGGGTAGTTTTTGTCTTGATGTCTGATTTCTGAGCTGACAGTCTGAGTTCAGTTTAGCTTTTTAAGGTTAGAACAAGCACTGAAAAACAGTTGTAAAGCTGGGCCGCAGGGCTACTGTAATATACAAGTAAAACCTGAGTAATAAAGCAAAAACGAGAGTGTTACACGCAGAAAAAGAAGACAGAAACTTCTGCATCTAATGTTATTCTCACTACGGTTCGGCCTCGGCTCAGTTCGATACACGCTCGGCTCAGTTCGGTACACGCTCGGCTCAGACACGGCTCAGTTCGGTACACGCTCGGCTCAGTTCGATACACGCTCGGCTCAGACACGGCTCAGTTCGGTACACGCTCGGCTCAGACACGGCTCAGTTCGATACACACACGGCTCAGTTCGATACACACTCGGCTCAGTTCGGTTTACGCTCAGCTCAGATACGGCTCAGTTCGGTACACGCTCAGCACATGCTCGGCTTAGTTCGGTTCATGCTCGGTTCAGTTCGGTACACGCTCAGCTTGAAGTCGGCTCAGTGTAGTACACGCTCCGTTGAGACTCGGCTCAGTTCGGTTCACGCTTGGCTCGGGCTCGACAACTCCATCAAAGCAAGCCGAAGGAATGCACTCCCTCTGTTTTCAGCTGTACTCCATCACTCCAGTCCATGTGTCATTTCTTAAATCAAGTTAAAATCAAACGAGGAAAGTCATTCTAATAACGCCAGTTCCAGCTTAAACCAATCTAAACCTCGCCCGTGTGTGTTGTAGATGTTGGTGCTCCTGATCTCCTTGTCCTCCTCTGCCATCAGCACACCCCGCGTGCTCTAAAGACACACAGTTACTGAAATAAGGAAAGTAAGTTGGTGTTTGAAGGCCCTTACCGTTGTTGATCTCCTGGGCTCCAGAGGTGGTTCAGTAAATGATATTTTGTCATAGTTTCACCGACGACAGATAAAACGAGGGATCCTGCACACACGTCCGTTCAGCTGGGCTCCATGTGAGCAGAGGCTCTCCGTGTGTGTGTGTCTGTGTGTGTGTGTGTGTACACGTCGCAGGGGGCAGGAACTTTCCTCTTGAGGAGGACGAGTTCTTTTGAGTGGGTCATAGATACAGTTTTGTTTATTTAGTCATCATATGCAAACTATATTTTCTGTTTTACATTTTGTTTTTATTGATCTTTTTTATTATTAGGATTTGTTTTTTGCTAATTCTACTTTAGGAAAAGGGTTAATTAATAAATAAACACGACACCGCTTGTGTTTCTCTATGATTACTGTATAACCAAAATTCACTAATGTCCCTTTTAGTAAGTGTTTTGCGCGTTCTGTAGGATTACACTATTACTGGACTACAGCTTGAAAACCAGAAATAATGTTAATGCAAATGGGGCAATTTTAAGAATAAGGTACATGAATTGTGAGTTTAATGTAATTTGCATTACACATGGGTCCCTGTGTGTGTGTGTGTGTGTGTGTGTGTGTGTGTGGATGGATGGGTGGGGGGTGTCGTGCTGGAATGGTCGTGCTGCGCCCTCTAGCGTTTCTTTTTCATTCAACTTTCGGCTTTACTTTCCCTGACAGTTCAGTCCCTGACAGGGCCCTAATAGTTTCATATTGCTGAAGGACATACCTCTTTTGTCATTTTTGTTTAGAAATTAGATACTATTAGCTTCTGTCCCTGGTTATTAAATCGTTTAAAGCTTGCATACAACAATCAGCTGTACCATTACAACCACTTGCTAAACAGGGCAGTTGGTGGCCTAGTAGTTAGGTTTTTGCCCCTGTGATCAGAAGGTTGTGGATTCAAATCCCAGGTTGTGGATTCAAATCCCACTGAGGTACCCCTGAGAAAGGTACCAGTCCCCACACACTGCTCCCTGGGCACCATGTTGCTGGCAGCCCACTTCTTCTCTTGGTGAATGGGTTAAATGCAGAGAAAGAATTTCACATTGTTCACATTGTGGTTTGGTGTGTTCATGCATGACTATTAAGGGGCGACTGCTTATAGTCACATAACAACTTTTATCCATCAAAGCATGGACTCCATAAGACCTCTGATAATGTGATGTGGTATCTGGCACCAATACATTACCTGCAGTCTGTTACATCTTGTAAATTGTGAGGTGGAGCCTCCATGGATCGGGCTAGTTTGTCCAGCACATTCCTCAGATGTGCGATTGGAATGAGATCAGGCAACTTTAGAGGCCAACTTGTCATGTACCTCAAATCATTCCTAAACAATTTCTGCAATATGGCAGGATGCATTATCCTGCTGAAACTGACTACTGCCATTAAGGAGTGCTGATCCCATGAAGGGGTGTACTTGGTCTGCTACAATGCTTAGGTAGGTGCTGCATGTCAAAGTAATGCCAAGGTTTCCTAGAAGATCATGACCCAGAGCATAACACCGCCTCCGCCAGCTTGCTTTTTCTCATTGTGTATCCCGGTGCCATCTCTTCCCTAGATAAGTAACCCGGCCGTCCACATGATAAAAAATTAATAATTCTTCAGGCCAGGCCACCTTCATCCATTTCTCCATTTTCCAGTTCTGATGCTCTTGTGCACACTGTAGGCATTTTCTGTGGTGGATAGTTGTCAGCATGGGCACTCTAACCAGTCTGTGATCATGACACCCCATATGCTCCAAGCTGTCATGGACTGTGTGTTCTGCCACCTTTCTATCATAGCCAGTGTACATTTTTTAGCAGTTTGTGAAATTTCCACTGTTTTATGCTGCCAATTTACAGTGGGTTACTATGTGACTCCTTCATACCACTGTTGACCCCCTAGGCTCAATTTAGAAAGGGGTCAGTGTTTCCCTTACTAAAGTACATGTAAGATTAGATCAACCTCTTTATAGCCACAGTGTTGTGATTCATAACTTGATTAGAGTTTGGAGACAAATCAAGTTCCAGCTGAAATCAGATTCTGTTTCATTTCTTTTCCCAATAGAACCCTTCTCTTGGCCCTCTAGCCTGAGTGGTGCTTCTGAATAGTCAAGGGCAAATGTTCTATAGGTCATGGATGATTTTTGTTGAGATAGAGCCCTTGCTTCATTAGAACAACTCAGGGTACAATTCCAACTTTATCATTATCATCATCATTATTATTATCATTAATAATAATTCCACAGAAACATAACACAGTAATACCACAGAAACATGCTCTTAGTTTTGCTCTGTCAGATGTTGTTCTGGGTGAGTTCCCTTGAAATTCTTTTCAAAATTGTAGTTTTGTTATTAAATCAGTCACTATTTAACACTCTTTGGAGTGTTAGAACAAAAGCTAAATCCTGTGCCATAACCCTAATTTGGCATCCACTACTGGGTTTTCTGGATTTATTCCAGTAAAATTGTCATCATTGCCAGTTTAAGAATTTTTGAGACATCCTAAGTTTTAGCAAGGGGTCAAAGGGAGCAGACAGATGTTTTGTATTTAGTTTTTTACTTATGCATATTAGAAAATGTTCCTGGAGTATTTGTGTGTTATGAATGTGTTTGAATTTATCATACACAAATATTGAATCTATTCTGTACATCACTGATGTACTGAAGGATCTATTCAGGAATTTACTGAAAGCAAAAGATTAATGTCATAACAGTCTGACGTGCAGAGATGTTATTTCTGTATCTTTCAAAACTTAATATTTATTGAAGCTCTCTCTCTCTCTGTCTCTCTTTATATATATATATATATATATACACACACACACACACACACACACACACACACATATATATATATATATATATGTGTGTGTGTGTGTATATATATGTGTGTATATAAATGTGTATATATAGGGCATATATACAGGACAGTTTTTTTTAACTGAACCTCATGATACAATGTTTTAAAATAGTATTTTTTATTTAGGCTTTAGTTATCAGGGAAAATCCCAATGCATTTCAAGACTAAAGATAGCATTGTTTCCTTTGTTTATGCTCTAGTTATCAGGGGAAATTCCCTATTATGCTTTGAGATTGAAATGGACTGTTATTCCAAGTTTCACCATTAGAGGGATTCTTGCTTTTATGTACAAATCATTGAAAGGCTAGTTAAGGGCCAGTTTTAGAAACACAGATTAATCCTATTTTGGAACGAAATGAGGCTGCCACTGGGCAGTTTAATTGAATGCTTGTTTTTATTGTGGTGCTACATTTTAGTCATGAGCAGCAGGCAAGTATTTGGTTCTTCTTTCTTGCTCTGCGAGTGTGGTGTATAATGTAAGTTTTTAGTGATTGTAAAAGGGGTTCCTCAGGGATCTATGCTTGGGCCTGTATTGTTTGTCTGGTTACTAGAAAATGGTAAAATTAAAATGTAAAAAGACAAGCTGTAAAACTGTAAAAAACCTTTAGTTTATTGCCTTCTCTTCATCATACTGGACTGATCATTTAAAACTTCAATGCTTGAGGCGACATAGCAAAGATGTGTTTTGCTGCAAATACCACTGCTCATGTGTTTTTCTGTGATTGACTGTGTATGATTTGATGGAGGTCATCATTGCGATATGTAGGCTGTTTGAAAGTGGGCCAGATGTTCTTGACTATGACGAAAAAGCTTTGTAACCTGATAAATATTTACCAATTTATATTGTCTGTTAACAGCTGGAAATACAGATGATCCTCAAGCCTTAAAATGCGTTAAAATTAGTTACAGTTTTATAGGATTTATTCTTGGAAAGTAATGAAATAAAGAGCAAAAATGTATGGTCTGGGCTTAAATGGGCCCCGTGTACTGTATTTCAGAAAATTCTTCATTAATATTAATAATGATATACTAATAATATATTAGTAGTAATAAGCATTATTAATAATCACTATATATTGATCATTATGATGTATTTATTTATTATTTATTTTAATAATTGATCATCTTAAGATCACCAAGGAAAAACACACTAAGGATTAATAACACATTTGAACTGGAAACCTTTTTTTTTTTTTAAGCAACATTTTGTTCCCTAGAAGGCAACTGGGTGACTAATCAAGGAATTTTAGTTGTTTATTTTTTATTTATGTATTCACAACTCAATTCACTGATGTTTCTGTAGATGGAAGAGTGGGCCATGAAGTTAGTCAGCCTACAGATCAGTTTAAGTGTAGATCCACTTGTTCGTGTGCGTCGGTCGTGCATTGAGTACTGAAAAATAAAGGAGGTGTAAAATGGTGCAAAACGACCAAAGGATTTGCATTTGTAAAGATAATTCTAAGAAGATGGGATAAAAATTCTGCAACTCTGAATATGATGTAGGCCTGCCACAATAAATGTAAGATGTTGTCATGCTAAACTGTAGCCTAGCATGCTTCATAAGTAATGTTTAACTAAAATATTAGAGAATTATATTTTATATTCTGTCGACCTAATAGTTGGACGGTTTTCACTCGAATCTGCCTTTTACAGACATTACACTTGCATTTAAGCTAAACAGGAGTGGACTCATTGGTTTATTAGGCCTACAATTTAAGTATTTTCTGTTGTAAAAAAAACAACAAAATAAAAAAATCTTATTGAAATAATACAAATCTACATGAAATATGTAGTAAGTAACCCTTACTAAGAATTAGCAAAAGCAAGTCCAGAGATAATAATGACAGAAGAAATAAAAACAGTAAAATAAGACATAAGCAGACATAATAGTTTGCATATGATTACTGAATAAATAATGAACTGTGATACTGTGTTTTTAAACTACTCTTGAGTTGTTACATACAGCCCATACTGTCCAGATTGCTTTTGGTTTAGCAATAAGTGTATTTAAATCTTGAGAAATAAGTGTATTTAATCTTTCATAGAACAAATGGGTAATATAAATAATATATGATGTTATATATGTCATTAATGTATTAATGGATATCTGTAGTTTTAATATTAGGAACACACAAAATTTACACAAAGTTCTTTTTTCTAGAAGCATCTTTTGAAGCCCAGTATTTTTTTGGCACTGCAATTTTTTCAGTATTTCACAATAAAGGTGCAAGTGGACGTTTCCCTCTGTTTATTGTCTTTCTTTTATTTGCAATCAGTTTATTATACTGTATTATTTTATTTTTGCAGTTAATTTATTTTACTGCATCATTTTATTTGCAGTTAATCTACTTTGCTGTATTGTTTGATTTGTAATGAATCTTTTTTTTGCTGTATTTTTTAATGGCAGCTAATTTATTTACAAGATTCAAGAGTTTTATTTGTCACATCCAGTCAGAGGTGTGCAGCATACATTGCAATGCTTTTTTCTGACAAGTTCCCCTGTTGATTGTTTTGCATAAAATAATACTAATTTTTTAAAAATACAAATGTAAAATCTAAGTTTTTAATTAACTGTGTACTAAAAGCTAGCATGTAATATAAAGATAAAGGAGATAAAATATGCAAAACCTCATTAACAAACAAGAACAGAACATTTTCCTAGAATGTAAACTGTAATGTCATCTGAAATGTCACCTGTAATGACTGTCAATTGCAAAAATGAGTTTGTCGATGCATGTAAGCCGCACTGGAACAGACTATTTCTTTTTGGAATGTTTTCAACAAAGCTCAAGTTTTGACAAAGCAGTATAGCATGGCAAAATGTTTTGAATTATTTTGATAGTTTAGATAAAGTCATATGGTTATAAATACTGTAATGGTGCATATAGCAATTCAGAATGAATAGTTATTGTTATTTATAAAATGGTATGTGTTAATATATAGTAGTGATTGTATTTTTTGTCCGTTGTTCCTTATTTTCTACCTGTGTGTCCCTCCGGTCTTTGCAGTGGTCTGTTCCAGTACACACCAGCACTGTGGAGTAAAGTGCAGCTCTGCTGGTGGGGTTGGGAGGTCGAGCGCAGGTCACTCTCTGCTCTCTCTCTCTCTCTCTGCTGTCTGATAGCCAGTGCCAGTGCCAGTGCCGGGCAGTGGACAGGAAGTGACAGGGTCTTCAGCCTGGAGGGTATGAGTGTGGTGTCTCTGGATAGTCTCGTGTGTGGCCTGACATTTACCAGTAGCTTTGCACTCAAACAGAAGATCAAATGCGATTGTGCACCGTTTAGGAATAGCTATTTTTAGGGAGTGATTGGATTTTCTAGTGGACTCGAGAGTTTAATAGTCAGTGTGGTGGAGGATTCAAAATGGAGAGAAAAAGTCCATGACAGCTGTCACTGTCAACTGTAGAAGTAATCAAGTAATCTGCTGAAAATTTGGACAATTCATTGACTAATCAGAGGTTTTAAAGCTGAGTATTAGTGGAATTAGTGGAATTATTTTTTGTCTCTCTTGGAACAAAACCTTGGATCTCCACTGTTGTCGTTTTAATTTTCAAAATGAAACGATAACTTGAAATGCTAGCTGGACTTTATATTGTGTGAAAATGAGTAGACCAATGGAAATGGTTCAAAATTACTTAGATGTAATATATATGCATATATATCTCTGGCCCACTGTTTAGACCAAATATCTCAACAGTGAGTATGCTTTAGCCCAAAATCAGACTCAGACTCAAAAAACATTGATCCTGGAGGAAACTGCTGATGTTATGACACAGAGCCACAGAGCCAAGAACAAGATCAAATATATTCAAAATAATGCTCTGAAAATACTCTGTACTGAACACACGATGCTCTATACACAAAATGCTGTGGTCAGTAAGAGAGACAAACAAATACTTTTGATTTAAAAAAAATTATATTTAAAAACACTTCATAACATTACTATGAATACAAATAAACTGAAATACTGTAAGAAGTAGCAAGAATGTAATTTTTTTTTTAAAGTAACAGATATGTTGTAGCCTGTTTAATGAGCAATGTTTGGTTCTAGATTTCTCTTTAATGCTTATATGGATTTATTGAACCCCATCACCAGCACAGCTGAAGTATTGATTTGCCAAACCATTTATAGGATGGTGACAAGTAACATTGCACTTAGCTGTATGATGTATCATAGTCATTATCAGAAATAGGTGATTATAATGGCTTCTAGTGAATGTTTACAGCTTTTCAATACATTTGGCCTGGTGATTTGTGCCACCTCTCTCTCACTCACTCACTGTCTCTCTTTCTCACTTTTCTCTCTCTTTCTCTCTCACTTCTCTTTCTTTTTCTGTCTCTCTCTCTCTCTCACACACACACACACACACACAGTCACACACACAGTCACACAAATATACATATACACATATCCACTCCCAGTTTCTCTCACTGCCTCTTTCTCCTTGTCTGTCTCTCTTTGACTCTCGTATTCACTCACTCACTCTCTCTCTCTCTCTCTCTCTCTCTCTCTCTCTCTCTCTCTCTCTCTCTCTCTC